>JAOYSI010072262.1:8950-21781 GCA_025775065.1 Hiodon alosoides
ATCTCACAAAACAACATACTGCAACACCACGACAAGCACCATCTCACAAAACAACATACTGCAACACCACGACAATCGCCATCTCACAAAACAACATGCTACAAATGAAAAATACCACAACAAGCGATTGAAATACATGTACAGCTATATTTTAATTGGGGAAATCTTTTCGCCCAACTAATGTTTCCAAGAAGCCGCAAATTGTGTCAACCACAGATTATAAGCTGAATGTGTTTATTGTGATAGTTGAGTTCTGTAGTTGGTTTTTCACAGGTACAGAGTGACATTATTCTCTGGCTATGCCGAATCATTTTCGTGTGACTGAGTTTTGATGACAAAAACATGAAAACATGAACACCAGTCGCAGTGGTAGAGTTACCCACACAGGGGAATAGGCCACGGAGTTCGGAACGCTACGTTCATTCATTACTTACAGTCAGGCTGTGACCATCAGAGGGGAAGTTTGTTGGAATACGCATGTTACAAGACGTTTAGATTTTACGTGGCCCTTCTGCGCTGTCGTAGAGTGAAAATGTAGTAAATGGGCATGATTTCTGGTGAGCATGCGTGTGTGTGTGTGTGTGTTTGTGTGTTTGGAGCTGGGCAAGCTGTAAATCACAGCTGAAGACCGGGGGTAGTTGGACGTTTCCTCTCGCTGAGCCCCTCGATTTGCTGGGAATGCGCAGAGAGGAGCTGCATGTCCTGTCTGATCCCCTCGGCGTCCCACCCATCCCTGCTGGCACCCCAGTGCCGCGGCCCTCAGCCCGGCCAGCTGACACCCCTGAAAGCAGCCCTTTGTCTCCATCATCCACGGACCTCCGCCCGGCATTCCAACACCCCTCTGTCCACAGGAAGCATGTCCTGGGTCGCGTTGGTGGTGGCGGAGTGAGGGGGCTCTATTTAGATAACTGCAGAGGCAGGACGGGCAAACAGCCAAGTGTACAGCGTCACGATGGTACATCTGGCACAATTGTTTGGTCCTTCGCGGTGCAGTTGCCCGAGCAGACACATTCATTGGAAGGACAAACGCACCAAACATGTGTCCTCGTGCCTAAAACAAAGGGTTACAGGCGCGCAATGCAGAGCAACAGATCGGCAGTGTGTGCGTTTGTGTGTATGAGATTGTGTGTTGAACATCTCAGCACCCTCAGGCCCGTTCCTCAGACCCTGGCCCGTGTGAGGCTGCAGCTGGGGGCGGCGGGTGCGTTGTGGAGGATGCGGGTCTCCACGGGTCCCCCAGCCGGGGCCCCTCGAAAAAAAAAAAACCCAACTGTGGCCTTTCCCTCATCTCGGACCCATCACGGCTGCTATCCCTCACCCCGTCCCACATCCTTTGAAGTCAGAAAGCTGCCGAGGGGGGTGTTTTCCTTTCTCGGAAACACCGTTCCGGTTCTGTCCCAGACAAAACAAAATGCAGAGACGGATAAAGGAAAATCTTCGAGGGCCACTGCGGGGGTAAAACGGGGCCAAAAATAGCTCAGTCAGCCTCCATTCATTCCCACATCTCCGTGTACACACACAAGGGCACACACATGATACGCCCACATGATACGCCCACATGTGATACGTTTCAATAATCAGATGGCACGAGTAAGGACAAGAGAGTTTTACTTAGTTGTCGGGAACAAACTAAGACAAATTCTCTCCTCCCCCGTGTCCACCAGAAAATGAATGATATCCCAATAGAACAGAGAGACATTGAGCTTTGTTCTGTCTGTGAAGGCCAGAGCTTCAGTCTGTGTCCTTGCCTTCAGTTAAACACCACAGACAAGACTGGGGCTTTATAGCATGGTATGACACTTCACAAAACCCACAAACTGGGTAACAAAGTGAGGGGAGGGGGAAAACCGGAAGAAAAGTTCTGGGTCAGTTCTTGGATCAGCAAGGGTGGACACAGGGTGGGAATGTTAATTTCTGTTCGCCCCTGCCCCAGGGATTTAAGGGTACTGCTTCTCTCCAAAAGCCATTAGTGAGGAAATGGGGCCGCCCAGCCTCCCCCTGGGCTGAACCCCTGCCCCACCCGCACGTTGGACCATCCGCCTAATATTCACCGCGTCCACAACAACACAAAACGGGTGTTCCTGGGCCTAATTGGACCTGTTGAGACAGACCGAGTCGGTGGGTGACTGAGACAGAGCTGCGGCAGGCTTCACATGGCCGCTTTGATCTGCTCTCACCCCGGTTTCTCTGTGAAGCCCCTTCTTCTCCTTGGCTTGGACCTTCTTCAACTTTGGAAAATCTAAGAGCAGTTTGTGAGAAGGAAAATGAGGCGCTGAAAATGAATAGAAGCAGAGAGCGTTCACATCAGACGTATGTGCCTGGCTGCCAGGGGATTTAAAGTGGTGCCTCTGCAAAACTGCGAGATAAATGGTCTAGATAATTGCTGCAGATACTTAAGACCTGTGACATTATGGGTAAATCAATATCCCCTGACCAGATCCATTACACATCTTGCTCTGCCCTCCCCTCTGAGTGTTTTCACAGTTTGATGGCCGGAGGGTCTGGTCCCAGGGAGGCCTGTACCTTTTCACCACCCACTACCGGCCCTCCCCCCTCCCTCCACTTCCACAAAAGCACACCCTACAGCCCCCGAGCTCTCATCAGCATCACTGGGACAACATCCACTCAGGGCCGCAGGGTCAGTAACAACCAGATTCTACCCCTGTGCTGGGCCCACCCGTCTGGGTGGCCGTTTCAGTGTGGCAAACAACACCGGGCGAGATTAATCACCATTAAACAGAGACCAACTCTAAAGGCAAAGAGCACAATCACACATTACTCACAAGGAAGATAAAGAAAGTGAACACAAAGCTATCTAAATCGATTTGCAAACACAGGTAAAATGTGTTCTCCAAACGGCTTAATCGCAAATTGAGCAACGGCAAAGAAAACAGCAATATATTGTCAGGAATATAACAATCGAATTAATTAAAATATAAATTAAAAACAATATCCCCATTGCTTTTTTTGTGTTCAAACCTACATCATAGTGCGGGAATATATAAGTTATTAGGCTTTAGCAAACATGTATTCATATCAGATTCATTAAGTATAACAACACCATCCATCATTCCCCCAACTACTCCCTCTACTACAAAGGGCCCAAATATAAGTTACTTGCATTCAATACATTAAACCATGCCCTTTTGTTTGGTATCTGCTATCATTCAGTCTTTTTAGATGCTAATGAGTGTAAGTAGAGAGAGGAAATGTACCCTGAGATTGGGACTACATGTTGTGCGAATAACTTTATCCACTAAACGTACGGCCCTCTGCTCTGTAACCGGCGTTCTCCAGTGTTGGGTCCCACGAATCAGGGCTTCTACAGAGACGGCGTACAAATGAACGAGGGGAGAACGCGCAAGCTTTGACCGGTGCGAGCAGGGTTGTTTCGACTCAGCGTCACCAGTCACAAATCATCTTGTCGCCAAGACGCTGAGGAAGAAGAGGCGGCATTGGTCAGGGGAAGGACGCTGACGTGAGGTGGTGGAGAACTGCAGAGCTAGGACATGTGCCGAGTGGAGGAAGATGAGGAGGAAGGTTGAAGCCGTACTGGCTGGCCATTCTGGCCATCGTGTGGCAAGTAGATGTTATATGCTTGTGGACCTACCTTGCTTGTTCTGCATTCTGTTACTGTAAGCTCGGGGGACACACGGTCAATGTCCAAAAAAGTAACAAAGAAGAAAGGAACAATCACCACCAGCGTTTCTACATCGCTTGTCTTTGAAGCAGGGAAGCCCGAAAGCACCAGGCACTGACCCAAAGACACAGGCAGGTGAAGGACACCGAAGACTGGAGTGCAGATGAGCGGCCCTGTAGTATCTCAGACGTCAATCAGTGACAACTCCCACATGTCCGCCCAGCCTGTGATTTCATCCCAATTCAATTTATTACAGTGCACTGATACATACTGATAGGCTGGATGGATGAACTCTCCGGTGAGGGAATGCATCTGTGCGTTCGGTGCTGGGTGAGGTGGACACAGCCTGAGCTTGCTCATGGGAAGTGGGCGTCAGGGACGCTGCCCAGGCCCCCTGTCATTCAGCAGCTCTTTAATGGAGTGTTTGATGCCCCGGCGCAGGGGTGGGAGCGGTGACTGGTCCCGCTACACGGCTGACCTGCCGCCCCCAACTGTGGGACATGCTTTATCACAGTGCCCTGTTGACACTCCGGTGGGCCTTTGATGTCCAGGGCGAAGGTTTTCAGGGGATCTGTCCCTCACAAAGCCCACCCGCAACCCTCCCGCCCCACGGCCACCGCCCCCAGATCCGCCCCCCGGATCCAGCCCCCTGATCCGACCCAAAGCTGGGTCATTGTCTCGCCTTCGTCAGGTATTCATTCCATCGTGCGTTTTAGACACAGATTTTGAATCGTGATTAGCACTAGTGTACCGCCTGAAAAACCTGGCTATTCTGCCCCCTACCACCTAGCTCCGGTCCCTCCCCTTACCCCTCCCGTCCTAATCTGGGGGTTTCTTCCTGAGTCACGGTACACCATATTTTCCGTAAAATTCCTCCAGGTAACCAGAGAAGACCCCGTCTCTGTAGAACACACCCACAAAGCCTGAGTTCTGACCAGGCCCCCTGGAGGCAAGCCTTCAGCGTAGCTCAGCTTAGCGTGTACCCATCTTCAGCAGTGGCCAAAGACTTGTAATTATCGTAATTAAAAGGCTGTGATTTGGTAAAGAGGACCTTTCAAGAGTTAATTTTCATGTTGTTGTTTTCGTGTTCTCTCTCTCTCGGGTCTCCCTCCTGGTATGGAATTAGTCTCTTGTTTGTGTGTCTTGTAAGCGCTTGCCGAAGTGGGCTGTTCTAAGGAAGGGGTGCGTGGAGGGGTTAATGGTAGTATCATTTGTGAGGGGGGTGGTATTCGGCGTTGGTAGCTTATGGGACATCTGTGGGCTGGCGGCCCCGAGATTGGGACTGAGCCCTGTCGAGCTTCCATCAGCCGCTTGAAGAAGCAGAGAGGTCTGTGATTAGCTCTCGTAAACACAGTGATTAGGACGGCCATGGTTTCTGGTGAGACTGCAGATTCCAGCAAAGTCTCCAGGAAAAACATACAAAAACAACCATGAGCAGTGACGCACTTTTTTCAATATTAAAAAACGGGCGAGCCACGCATTTCTGCAGGCTGTGAGTTGGGTTAGGAGTGATTGTTGGTACCTGTAGCCTGTACTGTACAGTGTCAACAATCACAAGATATCTGTTGAGAAGAAATATTCCTTCTGCTGTAATTCGGATTAAAGAATGTGAAACTGAATGGCCCAGCGCCATTTGAACTACTCTACGCTATTTTGACGTAAGTAAATATAGAAATATTTTAATAAATATCCAAAACTATGGCCAACTATCAATAACAACACTATAAGATTAAAAGAAGTAATGGATATGCTGTCATCTCTGGATGGGCGTTGGAAAGAAGAGCTGGGCGCCGTGACGACTGACCTCCCATTCCCATGAGTTTAAGTACAGGAGGACGCAGGAGAAAACGACCACCTTGAGCTGAGCACCACATGGCAGTGGAGATGAGACCTGTGATTGGTGGGTTTTTTGAAAGACAGAGGTCGTGACTGGCAGGTCTGTAAGCCATAATTTGACAGTGGAAGTGAAGGTAAAATCCCATGTGGGAACTCAAACGTATGACCACACACAATAGGAGAGGAGAGGCACCGAGTCACTGTGGGGGAAGTTTTCTGCAGCGGACCACACTGTCAGGCCTACCACAGCCTACAACCATCCATGCAATCGATGGCTCTCGTTGTGAGATGGGTTTTTCTTCCAGGTTCCCTCAGCTCTAATGGCTGTCTCTGCGATCGTTCCCCAGTATGCTCTGTGTTAACAGGAGGATATTCAGTCCTCTCAGATTCTTATGGAAGCTTTCATTTTCAGAGGGTTCACGACTCACTGAAGACCCAGTCGGTCTCAAGCGACGCACAGCCCACAGCAAACTCGCGAGGAGGGCCCGGTTACAAACTGGTTACTGAAATGTTTAAAAATCACGTCTTGGGCTAGCTGCTTCAGCTACCACTACGGGATAGAGAAGTGTGAGAGTGGCAGTGTGACACTGAGTGAGACCGTCATAGGAGAGAGGATCAACAATGCTGCGATTGTCCACCATGATCAGAGCAAAAGGAGCGTTGCCCCGGAGACAGGGAGGGAGGAAGGATTGCTCCAGAACCATGACATCGTCTGAATGTGAGGCAAGGTTATCAAGATTGCAGGTGACAATAAGACCCCAGCTGCACGGAATGTCAGCGAGTGAAGGATTATGGGTGGATCGCACCTGCACGCATCGACTGGAATCAAACGGTGGGAAGCTGGAGGAGAGCTCCTGTTGAGTGACGGGGGTAAGGGGGCAGGATGGTAGGCAGAGAAAATGTAGGGATCAGGATTTGGGGAATAATTTTAAAAAGCATTTCATCAACAAAGGCCAGTACAATGGGAACGCGACAATATTGTTCTACCTCCCCGTCCATCCAGGCCAATGGTTCCCAGAATTTTGTTTTGTTTATCGGCAACTGTTTATAGTCCTATCGTAGTTTGGGTCACGATCAGGGGGTTGTGAACCAATGGTCCAGCCTTACAGAGAAGCCTGAGTCTGGAGTGTCACCTGTTTCCCCCTGCCAAAACCGATGGCAGCTTTGATGCTCCGAGGTGTGTCATGGGGGCACAGGCACCAGATGTCCCCAAGGGGTGCCCTGCTGAAGGCCCTTTCATCCCCAGCCTGGAAGAGCACCACACCCACCCCCTCGACTAACTCCTACCCTGACAGGGGCTTTGATTTACAGCGACAGGTGATGGAGCGGCGGTGGCTGAGATCCCGAGGATGGGGGAGCTTACACAGACAGAGGGCATGCTCAGAACCCCCGCTGTGCACGTACACACAGTATGTACACACAGCACGTACACACAGTACGTACACGCAGCGCACCCATTTCTCTGCCCACGGGGCAGACGGACGTTACTGCTGCAAGCATGCTCACCGTCAACACAGAATGAATTTTTTCACAATGTATCCTTTTGAAATGCAGCAAACCCGAAGAAGACAAAAAACATAAGGGAAAGTAAGGGTGAGAGGGAGAGACAGGACATGAGAGAGACAGAAGAGAGGGAGAGACAGGACATGAGAGAGGCAGAAGAGAGGTAGAGACAGGGCCAGAGAGAGGCAGAAGAGAGGGAGAGACAGGGCCAGAGAGAGGCAGAAGAGAGGGAGAGACAGGACATGAGAAGGGCAGAAGAGAGGGAGAGACAGGGCCAGAGAGAGGCAGAAGAGAGGGAGAGACAGGACATGAGAGAGGCAGAAGAGAGGGAGAGACAGGACATGAGAGGGGCAGAAGAGAGGGAGAGACAGGGCCAGAGAGGGGCAGAAGAGAGGTAGAGACAGGGCCAGAGAGGGGCAGAAGAGAGGGAGAGACAGGACATGAGAGAGGCAGAAGAGAGGGAGAGACAGGACATGAGAGAGGCGGAAGAGAGGGAGATACAGGACATGAGAGGGGCAGAAGAGAGGGAGAGACAGGACATGAGAGAGGCAGAAGAGAGGGAGAGACAGGGCCAGAGAGAGGCAGAAGAGAGGGAGAGACAGGACATGAGAGAGGCAGAAGAGAGGGAGAGACAGGACATGAGAGAGGCAGAAGAGAGGGCTCTCTTGTTTGTTTTGGGGTCTGGTTCCCTTTATTTGACAGAATGGCGGCAGGGGCATTGGGGTATGGACAGGGACAGCAGCCTCTGGCCAAGGGAGAAACCCAGATAAAAAGGGGAACACTGGGACCTTTGTCTGCTGGCCCTGGTTAATGAACGAGAGGCTGCCAGGGAGTTGGCACGGTCATTCGGCTGACGCGCTGAATGATTAACGCAGAGCAAACACCGCCACATCCCAGCCCCCACCGCGTCCCCACCCTACCTTATCCCCGCACTACACTGTGGTCTCAGGTTCCCCGTGTGTCCCTCCGTCCTTTCTTAACAGGCGCACGTTCGCTTCTGTCCGAGGGTCCCGGGGTGCCTCTGCAGACGTGAGGCCTCCAGCTAGCCCGCAGTTCTGTTAACCTCCGTGGCTCCGTTTGTTCAATAGCATTGCTCTCTGTGAAGGCGCCTGCGGGGGGTTGGGACAAACCCAGGCTGACTGAGTCTTTATTTTAGATAAGATGAGGGAACCCAACGCACAGGACCGAAGAAAAAAAAAAACAGAGCAGGTGTCTGACCCACAACCCCCTGGAGTCATCCCAGAGTTAATGACTACAGCAATTACAGAGAGATGGTCACTCACACTCGTCCTATTTGCTGGGACTCTGTATTCTGTATTTGAGCTCTCTTTAAGGATCAATTGCAGGCCATTAGACTAGGTGTAGAGGTCAAGTATCGCTATCAGCTCATTTGTGGCATCAGATCTCCTCAGCGTTTGTTGCGTTTCAGGTCATTTGCTGTTTGTTTCCTTTTCAAAGCCCTAAGGTGACTGTCGACAGCTTTCTATCTGAACTACAAACAGGGGTGCTGATTGTATTGCTCACACAAGACTCTACCAGTCGCCTTATCTTTGCCCTCAGTCTGCTGTCCACGCCCACAGACAGCTGATTCAGACACAAGGCAGTCAGCACAGCAGTCCTTGTCTCTGCTATCAACGTTTACATTCTGCGGCGCTACAAACAATGTCCACCATACTCCTTCTTTGTGTCCTGAGGGCACCAGTCAAAGATTTGAGCTAGACTGGAAACTCTCAGAGGGTAACCGAGGAAAAGGGGAGTCGTTTCACGCTGCGCGCTGGACGACGGGGTGCGCGCCTTCGCTCGGCCGCCCGCATTTCCTCTACGAAGCGCCTCTCCTCTCGTTACCGGCTTGAAGTTTACACAGCGTCCATCGAGTGGAAGCCGACGCGAGCTCCGACTGCGCCTCTGCGCTCCGGTCACAAGCGGACACCAGGTTCTGTGTGTCTGGCTCTGACTCAGTCCATCACCTGGTGGGTTCAGGAGAGGTCGGGTCCTCTGGGTGCGTCTTCCGCTGGCAGTGGAGCGTCTTGGGGAGGTCAGAGCCCGTAAAAATGTGTGGCAGGAATGACTCCTCACCGGACGTGGATAACAGGAACGGCAGTGCGCATTGTTTAACTTGTGTACTAAAATAATCAAAGGCAGCACACTCTCTGGGTGGAGGGCCTCTTGCCTCGACAGGGCAAAGAGAGCCTTTTGTTTTGATCCGAACTGTAATCTTGCCGTACAATTATAATGGACCAAGGGGCCAATTTTACATTGTTGACTTTCAGATGGAGATTGATAGTAATGTAGCCTGGCCTGATTGGTCCCCAATAAACTCTGCAGCAGCAGTGAAGTCAAAACACAAAGAAACACATTATTTTTTTAAACGGGCCAGAAAGTGCACTGTGAGACTGGATTGGCTGCTTATTTTTTAAAAACTTTTCTGTGTGTCGCCCACACACACACCCTCACACCCGTCACTTTTACTGAAACCAGAGTGGCGGGAATCTTTACCTAGCCTGAGGTGGTCAGCCGCAGGTTTACACAGTGCCATCTCACCTTCAACCTGCCGGGTATACAAACAATCACCAACGTTACGCCGGCCTGCTGGAAAGTAAATACTGATCCACTGATTGCCGAGGCAACAACAACTCTACTGTAACGGGGGGGATAAAGGAATCAATGTCGGCAAAAAAAAAAATGTATACGGGTATTTGGGTAAAAAGGCCCTCAGGAGTAACGGACAAGTCTATGACCCTAATGCCTTCTCCAGCTGTCTCCAGAGTTGGCCCCAGATGTTTCCACCATGTCGACTGGCTCTTCCTCCTGGAGACAAACAGCCGGACTCAGGGTCTCCAAAACTACACACACAAACCGCACACACACACACAAACTCTCACACACACACACACAAACCGCACACACACACACACACACACTCTCACACACACACACACACACACACACACCGCACACTGCACACACACTCACCACACTAACACACACACACACACACACACACACACTCACCACACTAACACACACACACACACACACTCTCTCACACACACACACACACACCGCACACTGCACACACACAAACCGCACACACACGCACAGTGACACACACACTCACCACACTAACACAAACACACACACACACACACACTCACCACACTAACATACACACACACACACACTCTCTCACACACACACACACACACCGCACACTGCACACACACAAACCGCACACACGCACAGTGACACACACACTCACCACACTAACACAAACACACACACACACACACACAAACTAACACACACTAACACACACACACACACACACACACACACACACACATGCACACATGCACAGCAGGCTTCCTCCCCCCCACCTCACCCATTGTCCACAAGCTCACCCCTGAAAGCCAGGCTAAACACGCACTTCTTCATTGGAGTTGGTTTAGTTTAGCAGGTCCAGGTCAGCTGATGGATCATTATGACTGATGTGCTGGGTTTTCTGCTAACGGACACTGGGGCCTGCAGGTGTGTGCTGCGACATTGACACAGGTGTGTTTGGCCACACCTTTTACCTGCAAAGCCACCTCGCAGGTTGTTAGTTTACTGCTCCCTGTGAGTTGAAGATTCTGGATCTCGGGGGCTGTTTTGTCACAGCGACTGCTGTTGGAAGATCGTCAAGTGCCTGCGGTTGAAGGTGCAAAGCAGGTTGGGAAAAAAAAAAACAACCACCTGAATATGGACCCTGCTGTTTACATTAGTCTGGGAACCAACCAACCAGCGACGTCCTCAACCTTCCCCCTAACCTTCCCGTCCAAACCACCCCCCCCCCAACAGCAATTAAGATTTCTGAAATCCATGCAAAAGGATGAATTACCACTACTCATCAGGCGATTTAATTTCAAAACACACAGAAACCCGAGCCGGTGGATATAATGTATTTAAAAGTAGGATACAGGACACCTTTTCATGTTTTTTTCTTACCACCCCTAGCCCCCCCCACATGTTTGGATGTTGTTGGGCACACAGAGACACTGCCAAGTCATGCTACTCCGATGACAAGTCAGGCGATGACGAGGACGACCTGGACACGTCTGAGGCCCTCAGCTGCGCGAACCATCAGGGAGTGAGGGGCTGCTGGGTATTAGACTGAAATCAGGAACATAACATACGATCACATGCACTGTGCATGTGTGGACACGTGAAAGCAAACAGACACACACAGACAGACCCGGGGAGGTAGCTCATTACTTACTAAGCCCCAGTGTAGCACATAAACCATCTACATCCTGGCAATTTTGTGGTCAGGGCTCTGTTTCTGTTTCTCCACTTCAAGGGGAAAAGAATGGCATTGAAACAGCCCCTATAAAACTCTCCAGCGAACAGGTTAGGGACCTTTTAAAACCACGCCGCTGCTTTCTGAGTTTGGCCGAGAAGTCAAACAGCCGTCCTTCCAGTCTCGGCAACATTTGGACCGGGAGGGAAAAAAACAAACGTATGTTGTATTTGTGCAGTGACTGGCGTCTGAAACGCAATCCCCGGGTCGGGTGCTCAGCAAAGTGCATGCTGGAGAACCAGCAGCAGTCTGGAGGAGAACTGCGGCGTTTTGCGAGATGAATGTCAGATGTTGCCCGGTGAAACCCAAACTGCCAGCGTCTTTGGCCTCAGTGCTCGGAGGAGAGGAGCTGCCTTTTCAGACGGACCTCGAAGGGAAGCGTGAGAGACCCAGCTCGGATCTGGTTGGGTTGTCCGGAGGGTGTGTGTGGATGTGGGGGGGGAGGCTTGGCTGCTCGTTCTGATGCTCTGGGCTGAACACACACACACACAATCTAAGCTAGGTGTCTCCAGTTCTGCAGCGCTGGTTTCTCACAAACCCCCTAATTAATGGGAACAATTATCAGAGGTAATTGTTCTAAACAATTTTGGGGCTTCAGGCGGTTAGTAATTAAGCATTTAGGGATTAACTAAGGAACTTATAGATGAAAAAAACTTCAGCATTCGCTCTAAATTGACTGAGTGCCTTTGATGTATTTTTTTATGTGAATAATATACCTTCGTTTCACCAGATAATAATCGAGAGACGTCCCAAACGTCCCAAATGTCCTGTTTTTATTTTTTGCGGTCAAATAGTGATTAGTTGACCATCTTGTTGCACTCTTAAAGCAAGCCAACAGGAATGTTTTTGCACATTTTCTTCACATTGTCAGCCATGTTCTACAGTGTGTGAGCTCCCCCTTGTGGTGTACTTACTGGCAAGACTCAAGTCTCAGGCACATGTAAAATAAAATTCTGTAAAGTGAAGATGCTTTCAAAAATAATGAAATGCAAAGTTTCTAAATATAAAATAAATACTATAAAGGACAACAAACAAAAAATAATTAAAAACAAACACCAAAAATTAAATAAATAAATTATTAGGGAATTATTGTTGTGAGCAATCTTTGCCTTAAAAACTGCATCAATTCTCTTAGGTACACTGTTGTGTTGTGCAGTTTTATTAGACAAACGGCAGGTAGATTGTTCCGAGCAAAAAAAATGAACAACGATAACGTCGGTTCAACCCTAAAAAATGACAGTGGCAGTGTTCCACGGACACGATTCGAGAGCAGGGTAAAAGGCAGGCTTCACTCGCACTCCCATCTTGGCTCAATCTTCCCCGTCGCCTGTCCCCAGGCCATGGTGACCTGGGCCCAGTCATGTGACCTGGTCACATGTTTACAGGAAACAGATGAGAGCAGATCGGTCTCCGTGGACAGGGCCCGTTTGTTGCTTCATCTGAGCTCACTGGGTAACACATTTCTGTAATGACTCCCAGCTCATGGGTAGAGGGGAGCTGGGTCCCTCAGAGGGGG
>JAOYSI010072263.1:0-21778 GCA_025775065.1 Hiodon alosoides
TTCTATATTGTGTGTGTGTGTGTGTGTGTGTGTGTGTGTGTGTGTATTTATATGTATATTTATATTTATATATATATATATATATATATATATATATATATACACACTATGACACGTTCAGAAAGAGAGAAATACATCATGAACAACAGAAAGAACAAGCATCTTAACGCAATGATTTCAGGTCAGAATATATATTTATCTCTTAAAAATGGCATGGTGAGCATCACCTTCCTATCACACAACTATTAATGGCCAGTCATTTTAGACAGAATTGGATGGACTGTGCTACCACTGTAGAAGGTTTTAAGTATTTTAGGTATTTCAGTATAATAACTATTTTGCAGCACAGCAGCATTATTTTCACTGATGGGATTTATGTTAAATAATGCTTTCAATAATTCCCAATGTGATCCTTTAAAACTTCCCATGCCTTTATTTTAAAGTGTGTATATGTGAAACCATCAAGGAAACAAACCATTTACCACCTCTAGAAAAGTCACATTTGGCAGATTTATAATTAGGCAAAGGCATGTGATGTCACCACTCTTGGTTAATAATAGATACATTTATAAACAATTGTATAAAGCACTGGACACTGGAACATGGGGCAAGATATCGTTCATGGTCCATAAATGACAGCTTTAAAAGGTAGGTAAGGGAACGTATTAACGTATTTCAGCACAAAGTAAAGTCAAGGGAATTATTCAATAAATGAAATCTGATTTTTTCCCCCCCACAGCTGTATACAAGGTCGAGTTTAACAAAAAAACAGTTTTGGCTCAGTAAAACCTGGAACTTCACCTCCAACAGGGCTGCCTTTGTCATTCATTTGAACAGATGGAGTTCTACTGTAAAAATTACCTGCAGTAGTAAATATGAACACAGGGGGTCTCTATAATCTCACTAAAGAGAATAAATGATTTCCCCGCCAAAGGAAAAATCTAAAACATACGCTGTGAATATAAAAACCTACCTAGAACAAGAGAGTAGTACTTAAAATATAATTGGATTATTATATGTTGGGAGAAAATATGATGATACGGTTTGAATAATTTGTAAAAGTTTATGATTACATTACTGTGGCATAATAAAACTCTCTGTATATTTATTGCTGCTAAGAGGAGAATGACAGAAAAATCGCGTGAGGGAAATTTAGGAGGAAAAACATAATTTATGAGAAAGCTAAAATTCTGAGGATGCACCAATCCATTTTGGTATATTAAATAAATCTGCTTAAATACACTTTAAAAAAAAAATACTTTTTGCTTAAATACTTTTAAGCTTTTAAAATATTGTATGAAGCCTATACGTCCAGTGACCAAGAATCACTCATATTATTTTTTAAATGCGGAAATCGTTTTGGCTTCCTTTTTTTGTGCTCAACCTAGCAATGATTTGAGAGCAGACACGACTTTTTTTTTTTAATAGTAAAATGTGGGGAGTGTTGTAAAACTGAAGTGTCTGAAGTGCTGCAGCAGGCAAATGGGAACATGGTGATTTACTGCTGCCTGTTTCACTGGGAAGACATCAAATCAAGTGCAACAGTAAGCAAATAAGACGATTTGCTGATTATGTAATTTTCAACACAAAGGAAAGCTACCCTTGTGTAACACGGTAAAGGATATTTGTTAGAACATTTTTTATGCACCAAAATTTAGGACCTCCTGCTCTACTGGGAGCGAGGCTCAATCAATATTTAGTGAAGCATAGCGCTCCTCCCAGATGGAGACGGCCTGAATCTGATTCTTCGTTTACATTTGACAACACAACAGTAACTCTGGAGCTCTCTCGGGTTGAGGTCACGCAATGTCTGTTATTAAAATGAGGGAAAATCAGGTATCAAAAGGGAATTTCACATGCATGGTTGTATTACACAAGAACATATTTATTTCACAAAATACTTGTGACTCTGTAAATGCGAACATGAATCATTCTGTGGAATTTGCATTAACCACAAGGTCATGATATTACGTACTGTCTTGAAAATGTACCGTCGTTTAAGAAAACCGTCTTCTATTGTCTGCTGTGATGTGACCTTTAATAATATAGTGGCTAACCCCCACCGAAAAGTTAAGGCCATTTTCTTTGCCATTTCTCTGAAGGGAAGGACACAAATGCCATCTTCTCAGCTCCTCTGAATAAAAAAAATTTAAAAAAAAATCACAGCAGGAGTAACGCAGCCCTTGCAAATATGAATAAGACACTTTCACAATTCAACTTTTGCGGTAAAAGATAAATTTGTCAATTTGCTAATCAACATTAGTTGAGAACAAGCTCTCTTCCCAGCTATGCCAACCATTATAAATGTAGGAGCAAATGTCATTGTCATGGCTGGGTCACATTTTTTCCCCCTAATTAGATACCTACAGTAGAAAACAATAGCCCAGATGTGCAGTAAACACAGGCGTTTCCTCATCATTGTTAAGTGAATCGTGAAGATTTGCCTGGATACAGAAGATTGAAAGCTGCTCATGCAGAAAGGACAGTGTTCCGGACTTACGTGACGACAACAACTGTTCTTCTTTAGGATACTGGTAGGTGATTGGGCATTTGTGTTTAATTAATGATTTTCTGTATAACACCAAAGCCTTAGAACCTATGAGCAGGGTGTTGCTTCAGTTTTAAGGAGCCCAATGTTTCAACTATTGCTATGGTGATGTTGAAAAGAACATATGCAACAAGCAAAACTGTATGAGAGGATAACATAGAAAAATCTGGAAAAAAAACTCTCCTACAACTGTCACTGATCAGACAACAAGCTGTTTCACATCAATGGATTTCACTGTCTGGCTGGGCGTCTCTATGATCTGAAGTCTCCGTTATGAACCTAGATGAATCCCAACTTCTTTGGGGTGTGGCAGGAAGCCCCAGAGTGATGACTAACGGCTGCCACTCCACTCAGTAAACTTTGTATAATGGTTGACTGTTCTATCAAGGGAGAAGTCCTGTACGTCTTTTTAAAGTCACAATTGGTCCATCAATGCATCAGTGACAAAGAAAAATTAAATTAAAAACAATGGGAAAAAGCAACCAAGCTGTCAGGCCTTCACAGACAGATGGCGGTCGACTAAGCCACACAAAGCCTTTGGAGCTGGAAGGCAGATGGCTATCACAAACGAAGGTCTTTCACTTGCAAATGAGAGCTGAATGTGATTTTTTGTTTTAACCTCACCGTATCATAAATATCAGATGTGCATTGTTTTCCCCTCCCCTGCGTTTCTGGCTATTCCGTGCCTGACAATTTGCCCTTGATCCTCTCCTGGAAGCAAGAGCATTAGGGCGGTCACAAGATACGGCCACAGCGACCCTGAGACAGCCTCACAGAGACTGCTCATAAAAAACAAAAACAACAAGACCCAACATGGAGTGAAGCCAATTCCCATCACACAACTACAACTTCAATATAGTAGTAGTTCTAAATTTCACAAGTGCCTCTGTGCGAGTCATGCACAATGGTGGCTGAAGCAGCTGAATGTAGTCTTGTGAAATCCGTGAGGTTTGGTGAATGAGAATTCATGTAGTGGGATTAGGAAAAAAATCTATCTGTATCTATATCAGAAAAGTGAACTGTCCAAAATGATTTAGCACTGTCATCTTTTTGGATCTGTCTGTTCAGATGTGGCTTGGGGAGGAAACGTGTATGCTTTGATCAGAGTGGTGAAAACGCCAAAATGAGGTTAGCACAACTAGGAGTTATTCCTCAGAATCGCTGGCTCGCAAACTAACTGGGACAGGCTTTCTTTAGCTTTATGAATAGTTTAAAAATCTGATCTGAAAATTGCACCGAGACAGTAAACATTGGCGAGACATTAATTAGTGAGGTTTTTTGTCCCTACCTACAAGAGTGATTGATGGGGATGTTACATAAATTGGAGTGGATAGACACCAAGAACTTAATGAACAGGAAATTCAATTAAATTCTCTTTTAAATGTTAGTGATTGATCAGGTCCTTGGACTTCAATATGAGGGTTACGCCAATCAGCCAGTCAAGACACACATTAGGTCATTCATAGCCAAACACTTGGCAGAGGCTGAACACCCCACTGCAAAGGGCCGGAGATACTGCAGAAATTGCTGCAATGGGAATGCAAATGGGTTTTTAAATCTGAAAACATTACAGCCTTAAATTATGATTGAGGAAATATGTCTTGTTTTTTTGTTAAGTAATAAATGACAACGTTGGGTTATCATCATAGCCTGGGTGCCCTGAAATAGAACTATTGGTTATCGGCTCAACACTGGGTGAGGAACCTTGTGGTTGAACCACGCCTGCAGAAAGCACATGCTTAGAAGGCCCATGGGTAAGGGATGCTGCTTCCAGTAATGCCCAGAAGTCTCAGGTATATCACTACAATGAGAACATTGCCCAGTTGAAAAAAAAAAGGTCTAGGCAAGCTACAATCTGCACTGCTCTGTTGTCCGAAAGATGGCCTAGACAAGCTGCATTTGATACGCCCGACATAGATATGCGACTTGGAGATTTATGACAGTTTATGACACTGATAAACTGTCAGTGTTTATGTCAGTGTCAGTGTTTCAGCCTCAGCTTTGAGTGGTAAAAAAATCCAGTCCACATACTTTTAGAAGATACTTGGATGGCAAACTACTGTTACCTCTGGTGCTCCAGTTTGAAAATGAGAAAATAAGCCTCCTACAGTTCCACCGTTGCAAACCAGTTGTCTGGATGGATAAACTGCGTTAGCTGCCTGAAGGTAAACACCTTGAACCACTTGCGGCTCAGATAGAGGTTGATCTTTCAAAGACCTAAAATCAGTTTGAGGCGCTTGATCACCAGGAAGTAGTTAAAGTAAAACCCTCCAATCCCTTGCGCTAAAGGGTATGGATCTGTAAGCACAGACAGCTGTTGTCGAAAGCCTTACTGGACTCCTTCACCTCCCTGTTTCGATTCGATTCAATTCAAAAGGTTCTCAATGGCAGGGCCAAAAAAAGGAAAAAGAAAAGACATCTGATTCTACGTCGTTTTTATAGGATTTAGTGACAGAAAACGTCAGCGCTTACAAGATTGGACATAGTTGCTTCGTTTTCTCCAAAATTTTGTTTTTTTTAAAGGGGAATAACCCCTAATCAGTGATGATTAGTTCATATTTCATTTGAAAAGGAACTGCAGATAAGCTGGGGTTATATATCCACGTACTCTTTTTTTTTTTTTTTTTTTTTTTTTTGAGACTAGCATCTCAGCAGCAGCGCATGTCACAGAAGGCATCTCGGAGCATTTTGACCTTCCCTGCTACCGTTTTCATTTGATGAATACACTGAACGTGAAAAGTATACACAATGCTCTAAAATACAATCTTTGGCAACATGACTGCGAGGACAATGACATTCGCCAATCGTCCACAGGCCGAGGGGAAAAGGGAAAATAAATATTCTGCTTAAGCTAAATTGGGAGAAAAAGAAAAACAGGAACTGTAATTACAGTATGCCCGTTGCTACCTGCGCGGTTGAATTCGAGACACTGGTTTCTTAAGAAAAGTGCAGAGACGGTCAATAATTTGCTGCCATGGCAGAGGGTCCTGCATCGGGCAGCATCAGCAGAGTTGTCTCCAGCCTGTCTTCTCCTGCAACCAGGTGAAAAATCATTAATAACCTCTCTTCAGCTCCTCCTGGCTAGGGACCACAGATGCTAAACGCGCCAGGCAAAGACCCACCGCAGGGATTGTGGGACGCAAAGAACATCCATCTTTACTCTCATTTCTCAGCTTTTCTTATTGGAGGGTAAAATGAAGGGTAAAGCATTTTGAAGAAAAATAATTGAATACATAATAAAACCTGCATTTTTTTGGATAAATAATGGAGAAAGCTGATGGGTTAAGGACAGGGCATTTAGGGCTTCATCAACGGGCCTTCACCATGCATTTAATATGGACCCCAGGGACTGCTGACCCAGAGGCCGATTCCCAACAGTGCACGCTTCACGCCAGCGGGACCCCGTGTGGACCAACTGGGACGTCTCCTGGAACACGTGGATCTGCGTTCAGATGCACCCTCGGTCACAGCTGCTCCCACTGCGATGCCCTCCTGCACCACAACACAGCACTGCGGGCTGGCTGTGCCTGCCGAAACCACGGATCTCTTCCCTGAATAGGCCCTTCTCTTTTCCCCTGATTCTCTCGCAATTTCCATTACCCAGATTAAACGTCCCAGAGAAAGCAATTTGTGCTCATGTCATAAACCAATGAAAAAGCTATTTGGGGAAGAAAAAGGAAAAAGAAAAAAACAATCCCAATGACTATACTCAACAAAACACAGGGCGGTGATAAAAGCACCTTCATTTTGCATAACAAGCAGTTTAGTTTTTTCTTAGCAAATTATCCTAATGACAGCAAGTCCGCATTTAAAAAGAAAAACAAGTTTGTAATGACACTAACACAACAATAATCATCTAAAAATGACGGTCGAGCCAAAAAAACGCATATATATATATATCGATAAGACATTAAAACCCAAAAACTGAGAATACCTCACGTGAGGCTCATCGTATTGGAATGCAGGTATGGCGGAATCTACACACCGCCAATAAACTGTGTTGCTGGTGCCGATTTGCCTCCGTAATTAGACTTAAATTAAAATTAAAATAAAAACATACTAAAGACACCATTGTTTAAACTTTAATTTTGGCATCCAGTGTTAAAGGCATGACATTGCTCTGTAATTACAAACACAGAACTCCACTGACAGATGTGGAGAGTAAGACATTCCAGATATACTTATTGACAAGACGTCTACAGAGTTGTATTTATGGAAAACATGTGCATGTATTTCTGTTAAACAAATGATCTATGAAAGATAAAATCTATTCTGAATAAGCCCTGGTATTCATAATATATAAAATTCAGAGAAGAGAAAACAATTGTTTTTGGTCAGACATTAGAAAACCTAGGTCACCTCAACAATACCTCTGTATTAGACTTGTTGGACCCAAAAGTTTGAGGCAGCATAGAAGGCACTTTGAAAGCTCAAATGTACTGTTTTGGAAAGCACCACCCCCATGTTTGTCTATGTCCCATTGGGAATTGCAATATCTGATCCACACACTCAACGATAAAGTTATCACAATCGCTGGCAGATAAATGCTTTGTTACTGCAAAGGTTCTCAGTTTCCGCCAATTATACTAAGAACTTAAACAGGGAATAAATAACCCATTTAACAGTGAATTCTAACATCAAAGCAAATATAACCACATCAATTCACTGCAGAGTGTGGGTCTCAAACGGCAGGGTATGTGGGTTTCTGAGCTACCCCAACCTGTATCTGATTTACACCAGCACACACAAGGTAAGATAACTTATAATCCACAATAATGGCTCCCATTCAGCAAGGTAAAATGAAAGGTTTCAGACCCAGCCTGCGAGGACAGCGGGTTGAAACTACTGCTGAAGATGGTTTGACAGATCAGGTTCGATACCAGGTTTTTACACCTGCCATTGCTGTGTTCATCTGTAAGGCCTATTCTAGGCCAGAAGAAGGGTGCGATTGCACGTTCCAAGGAGAATATTTTTGGTAGCACAATGACATACTAAAGCTGTAGTCCAAAGGTTTTTTTTTTATATAGTCCAAATAGAGGAAGGAAACCTTTCATGTTTAGAAGGAAAAGGACTCCAATGAAGAATGGGATAGAAACACACACACCGGTTTTCCGGTGTTCCATGTGATAGTTTATCACTGGATATGTTCAAGGAAAACCTCAATAGACTTAGCAATGTCAATAATGTGCAGACACTGCTGGAACACAAATGCCTTCTGACATCTACCCTACTAAAAAAGTTAATGCATAGAAACATCTGACAAAGTCTATAGGATGTGTTTAATTTTTAATCCTGTAATCCCATACAACTGATCAGTTTAGGTTCTTACTACAAATGGTTCCAGTTTCCTAACAGTACCCCCTCCCACAGGCAAGGTAACGTTTCCCACAGACAGCTCCTATACGTGTCAGAATCAGTCTAGCTTATATAAATATAAGGGACCAAGCCGGTCAATGGAAAGCAAAATTTAATTTCAATAAGCAGAGAAAACCCACTTATCTAGCCAATTCCAGATGGGTTCCATTGGAACTGAATCAAGTTTTTGCAAGGTACATCAAGAAGAACCCATTACATTTCCGCTGGTCATATGTAGCTGTATATGTATACGTAGCTTGCTCTGCTCGTTCTCTTGACTCAAGTTTTATCAGAAATTTCTGCTTCAGGGCAAATTGTAACTCTCCCAAAAAGGATCCTCCAGCTGCTGTATCATTTTAAGGCACAAACGTTTTCCTGTGCATCGAAGTGTGCGCAAACCACACAACAAACCTACGAAGTTCTCACACAAAGATCATAGGGGACTAGAAATTTGCACAGCCTTCTTAAATCTGATTACTGTAAAACATGCACAGGTAAAGCTAAACGAATGATGCTATAAAAAAGACCAGCGGTATCACCAGTGGTATTTTGTTTTCTAACACGAAAAGATAAAAATGCCTTTTTCTAAACACCTGCACTTGCCTCTGCTGTTGAGAGAAAAAAAAGAAAAAAAAACATCATTGTTAATCTTCCAGAGTTCAAATCTGTCCAGCTGCATAAAATATCTACTCAGAAATACTATTATATTTTTACCTTTTTACATCTAAAATATATAGATATATATATACACACACACGCGCGCGCACACACGCGCGCGCGCACACGCGCACACACACGCGCACACACACGCGCACACACACGCGCACACGTACCTAAATTCATCTTAATAAAATAACCCCATTAATATACAATACAATTTGATACAACTAGCGTGCAAATTTGACTCAGAATAACATATTAAAAAATTGAAACATCATAACAATGTTGTTTGGAGAAAGTCCTCATTTGAACCGGACAAGGCCTGGGCCTCATTTGCCCTGCCTCCAGCAGCAAGGAGCTGTGGGCTGGGGCTGGGGCTCTCTGCTTTCCCAAAGTCCAGCCTCAGCGGCGCACCAGAAGGGGAGGAAAGGGGGGGTTCCCTCCCGATGCTTTGTGGGCCTGCAGGCAACCCTGTCCGCGGGCCGTGCTCGGGCGGCGTAAACAAAGGGGTCAATGTGATCCAGTTGACAAGGCTCGTGTCGGAGGAGTCAGAAACAGGGTCTAGACGGAAACCATCCTCGGTGACAGAGGGTTCTGTCTGGTCGGGGAGCCCGCGGGCCTCTTTGGACTGAGATGCTGAGTCGGCTTCTTTGGCTGCCGGTGGGTGGCAGGGGGTCGTTCCCAAGCCCTTTCCCTTGGCTGTCGCCTTCTGGGAGGTGGCCAGGAAGGTCCCTGGCAGCCCAGAGTCTCTGGTGTTTTGGTCTCGTTTTTTTTCAGGAAGGGACCCCTCTGCTATATGATTGTAGTCTTTTAGGTAATGTCCTGAGGAGGGGTAGAGGGGAGGGCAGGCAGCAAACTGCGTCCCCACTTTGGCTTGCCTTTGGCTTCTGCGGGTTTCTAGAGAGAGCTTGTCCAGCTGCCGTCCAACTTGAACAGGGCTGGGGAAGAGAGAGCCCTGACACGCTCGGTAGAAGTATCTGGGAGACGGAGCACAACGCCAGATCAAATATATCATCAAAAAAAAAAGAAGCACTTTCCCGAGGCATTGCTGGACCTGACATCAAAGCCTTTTGAGACAATACATAACCTAAAGTCATGTCCAACTAAAACATCACGTTCACAGGCAGCACTCACAAGCTGCCACTCGCAGACGCTGTGAAAACCTACAAACATATTCTCATGCAAACACACACACAGCAGGGTCACTTGCCTGGGCAAGAGGGCGGCGATGGGAGTGATCACACACAGCAAGTAGAAGAGCGGATCTCCCAGCAATCTGTGCATGGTCCAGTGCGGGTTGGACGGCGAGTAGCAGGTGGGACAGGAAGAGTTGTAGCACAGAGCCACAGTGAAAAACAAGCAGATGCTGAAGGCAATGGAGACCCAGTTGAGCCAGGTCTAGGGAAAAGAAATCATTAATATTACATTTGTACAATGCCAATGACAATAATCAAAGTGTTTCTGGTAAACTCAATAATGGCTCAAGTGTCAGTGAGGAATGCACACTTGTTTTGAATCACAAACCAATTTTTTTCTTTTTTTAAAGGAATGAATCATTGGTGTCCATCTGCTTCACTCTGGATTAATCCTGCTGGGTTTCACGCCCGTTCGCCAGTAGATGCACACATTTTCCTAAGCAGGTTGGGAATTGTGCATCTGCCAGTTAACTTTTGGAAAAAATTATTCTTATTTAGCCATCTGTGGTGAATAAGGTTTTTCCCCCCTCCAGAAAAGCAGTAGCATCGAAGGAGAGCAGGGTAAACCAATGAAACAGAATAAAATAAAATAGTGCCCCTTTTCTGGTCAGAATCTTGTGTCGAGAGAATTTACAGCTCTAACATAATGTAACGAGATCTAATACACATCAAGAAAATTAATTGGAAGCGGCTCGTAGCCATCTAAACGGGTAGGAAAACTGATACATTAGCACATGTAAAGTAGCTAAAAAGCAATATAACAGCAGGAATACACACTTATTGTGTTCAGGGTGATTATGTCAAACAGTCACATACCATAAAGCGGAGCAGACTTGCAGAAAACCTGGACACCGCTTACACCGATAAATCCTCTCTGAGGCAGCTACGTCGTCTGGTTCAATCTAATCAGCCAGACTTCATGCATAAATATCCATAGACCTGGCAGCTGCCCGATGCTCCACAGTAAGAGAGCCAAAGAACCCGATTTCATTTCTGGAGAGTAGCACTGATACAGGGGCGGCCTCGCACTTCATCATCGGATTACCAGAAGAAACGGATGCAATGTCACGGAGACCCCCTTCTTGCAACTCTTTTCTGTACTGCATTTCAGATGTACAGATTGTCAAAAAAATGTCTATAAAGGAAACGTGTCTGAACGAAAGAAAAAATTATGCATGGGTAATTATGGGTTATCCGATTCCAATGGGTTAATCCAGGTCTACTTTGAGACTTCAGAATTTTATGAAGTACTTCTCAAACAGTTTTTTTTTCTATTACAGGAGACTGAAAAGATAATGAACTTAAAAATAAACACATAACTCATGTTTAATAACTGCAGCCTTTTCCCTACCAAGAGTGCATCAGCTCACACACATGAATGATAAACTCTGCTATAGACTTTGACTGATCCTGGGCAGCATTGGGGACCACAGTCCAGCAGGGAACAGGTTCTCTCACCCATGTTTTAGTCTCAATGCCCAAGTGCAGCAGGATGGTAAAGAGGGCCAGGCTGGTGATGGGTGTCCCCCATGTAAACAAGTCTACATCTGAATCAGCATAGGCCTGGGAGGGATGGAGTGAGTGAGAGAGAGAGAGAGAGAGAGAGAGAGAGAGGGGGGGGGGGGTTAATAGGGCAGGGAAAGGATGGAAAAAGCCTTTTTGAAAAATAAAGTAAAATAAAATTTAAGAAAAAACTCACAAAGTAAGGAATGAAGAAGCAGATTAGGCTTTGGTAGAAGGCATCGATCATATTCATCCAGAACATATATGGCTTGTATTCCTGCAGGCAGAAGAAAAAAGAAAAACAAGCTTTTAAAATGCCTGTTACAGCAGCCTGGCATTTATAATAAACGGGGGCACAAACGTTAAAGACAAACAGACTTTATTATAATGGTGTGAAATGCTCTATGATAGACCTGTGACAAATGCTATCATCTTCAGAGGTTCCTGGAAAGCAGACAGAAATTCATCTCGTTCA
The DNA here is from genome assembly GCA_025775065.1 of Hiodon alosoides. Lineage (NCBI taxonomy): Eukaryota > Metazoa > Chordata > Actinopteri > Hiodontiformes > Hiodontidae > Hiodon > Hiodon alosoides. The sequence goes on from JAOYSI010072263.1 coordinate 11,738, forward strand.
ACAGCTTCAAAACCCAATTAGCATGCTCCATTTTTTTCTCCTTATTGACTGCATTTCCCCAGCATGGTCCCTATCAATTCATCCATCTATTCTTAGCACACTCAGGGCTCCAGTGATATACTATAGCAGGCCTTTTTCTCTGGTTGGGCAGGTTATTTACTGCCAGGTTAATGGCAGCTGACCACATGATGGGATGGGCAAGAAGACCGCTGATGCGTTTCATTAGCCTCTGACTCTGAGCAGACTGAACTGATTGATTTCAGGAAAGCCCCTATCTGAGAAATCGCCCACGCTACCAAACCTCCACTTTCAGATGCTTTCTATAGATCTTCATGGTGCCATCAATCAAGATGCAAATAACTGCTAATTACTTGGCAGTTACTGTCGTCACTTATCTTAGGACTTGATCATAGCATGGGAAAATGCTAAACTATTACTTTGTTGTTTATTTTGTATACGTCGGTATCCAATATTAGGTTCAATCTAATTGAATACCTTTTAGAAAAGATTCCACTTGAGAAGAGAATTTCTACTGTAGTAATTAATGGCCTAGACTAGGCCTTTAAGGATCCCCTTTGAGGATCACTGCTTTATTTTGCTGAATATATGCAATACATATTGGTTTTCCCCCAAGTTTACAGAAAAAAGAGCATGTCTCTACTTTTGACGCAATACAATAAGAATCCAGTACGAACTCAAAAAACAAAAAACCTCATGATGCTATCCAAGTGGACAAATTCTGGGGATAAATGGGAAAGCACAGTCAGATAAAGAGACCACTTTTTGGCGATTACCTCAGAGTTTTGCCCATTCATATAGAGCTGAGGTAGGTCTTGGAGGGTCTCTGCGGACACGTCCTTGTCCAGGGTGCCGGTGATGAGTTGAGGGAAGGCAGAAAACATCAGGTTGAAGAAGATGAGATACCACTGGTCAATCATGGCCGATCCTGAGAAGCCACAGTAAAACTGATACCAGAAGATCAGGGCTACAAACATCTGAAAGAACGAAATAAATGAAAACAATTAGGGAATTAATCCATTCAATTGATACAAGCGAAGGAAAAGTTCTAACGTACTGTAGACTCTCATTATAAACAATAAATCAGCATTACATATAACAAGCTTGTAAGAAACCCTAGTAGCCCATCAAGACAGAAAAATAAAGTTGGTCACTAACAGACTGTCCATTAAGAAGAAGTAGTGTGGTATTTTTATACACAACAATAGAGAAAAAAAAGAAGTTATTAAATTAGATGGCATTCCAATCAATATATTTATTATAAAAATCTTTAAGAGCATTAAATTCTGACACGTGAGAGCAAGCCATTTTCTAAGGGTAAAACTCACCGCGTTCTTGTAAAAGAAGTAGAGGATCATGTTGGCCAAGCGGGAGTAGCACCAGTGCCCATGGACCAAGAGGAGCTTTTGTAGGTACTGGAACCGTGGGAGGGCAAAGTCACTGGCCATCACAGCCTTCAGAAGGGGAGACCGATCTTTATCCAAACTGACACATAAGAACTATTGTCATCACTGCATAAACACACGCTCACGCACGTCAGATTATTTAGATTAATGATCGCGTGAATATCCATACTGGAAACATTTCACTGCCCTACCTCTACCCATTTAGCTTGGATTTAATGACTCAATATCTCATTTGATACAAGAAGCGCTGACAACGTCGCCATCATCATTCTATGGTTGAGAAAAATCACAGCAGACGGAAAACAAATACAGTAATACAACAGTGGTGGAGGTTGCTATAAGTCAGTTACCAGTTAAAAAGAATGACGTCAAATAGTAATAAACGATGGGGATCGTCCATCATCCAGCTCCAACAGAAGCTCAGGTAAGGAACTGCTTCTCAGCAGCGTGTCAGCTGGCAATAAGAGACAGCCACTTAATTACGTCTAAATTCTTATTAACGATAATTAATCAGTGGGCTCATTTAAGCAAAGGATCCTGGTCTTTAGCAGATGCGTCACGCTGTGATTTTTTGAGGAACCTTGCTTGCAGGTTAATTGGAATTCTCCTCATTAATATGCATGAGAAGCTTTTCGGAATATGGCGGTGTGTATGGACACGGGTTTTTGGAAGGCTATTAGCAGTGCCCTCTACCCTGATGCGACTGCTTCATTGGCTGAAAGACCTTTCTTCCGACCTTCTCCCCACAATTGATTCAGAGTCACATGCGGCCTTGTGTGCAAGGACAGCTTTGTCTGAGACCAATGGGTAACCCTCAGGGCAACCCGAAACTTCTCAATTTGAGCAACCGCAGCCAGCTCTGGATGACTCGGTACGCAAGCCACATGGAAAACGCACTCCTGTCAACGCTACCAGTTTTCAACACCCTCCTTTTTAAAGCTTGCTCCATTCCCTCCCCTTCGTTTGCCTCCTCCTTTTCTCCTTGCTCTCTCCTCGGGCCTTACCTGCATGCCCTCTTGTCCCGAGATCCCGACTCCCACATCGGCGACCTGGATCATGCTGACGTCGTTAGCCCCATCGCCTAGGATTAATGTGGTGCACATGCAGAGACGTCTTCATTTTTCTCCACTTTCACAAAGTCAGGCCAGACTAATGCAAGCACAGCAATGTCATCTAGAGGCTTGGCCAGCAAAATTTGAGCCATACAAACACAGTACAGTTAAACATGGCAAAGCGGGGGAACAAAATAGTACAGAATAAAAGGCTGACTGCTTCATCAAAATAACTTCTCTCTACTCTGTCTGTGGGGAGCATTCAGCGTGCTGATAATACCTTTCAGTACCAAGTTCTTTCAGACAAATTGCAAAATTATGCATGAGTGGGGATGTTTTTTTTTTTTTTAACAAATGCTTGTACTTATATAGTATTCCAGAGGTGCAGTTATCAAAGATGGGAAACCCGTTTCTGCTAGTGCCAAAAGCCGACAGATAGCATGTTATCTTTAGTTGTCATGTTCAGCTGAGCTGTGACTTTTCATTGGATCTTTTTGACAGCGAAGGCCCTTTATATGGAATTCAGCCTTCACAACAATGCAGACAGCATGTTCGAGATAAATGGAGACATCATATTACAATATTTAAGGATCTATGGCGTATCCCAATGTAATTCTTCTGTCTCTAAACCAAAGTTACGTTTTGAGACACCTGGAGTAATGCAAGATGATAGACTACACAACCATATTTATCGATTTAGCCTAGTTATGTGAGCCGTTTACAGAAAAAAGGGCTCATGTAACACACGCCACTTCCTAGGTAGCCGATTCAATGTCAATAGGCTGGTCGATCAACAAGAAAATTGTGCAAAGTACTTTTGGACAGATCTGAGATTTGAGACCTCCAGGAGCCCTGGCAGTCAGCCCACTTCTTTCACCGCCTTTGTTTTCCATCAAATTTTTTTTAAGCCACTCTGCCATTTCTAATTTGCTGAGACAGCAAACCACTAAAAAGCTTATTAAAAAAGACGCAGAGGAAAAAAAAAAAAATAAATTGACGGTTCCTCTGTGACCTGGAAAAAAAAAAAAAAAAACTTCTCATCAGTATGCATAGGCGTCAGCTGAAATAAGCGTTTTGGTTCTCCCTTGCAGGTTCGCGGGCGTAATTAAGTAAAACATGACAAACAAAATGAAGCAAGTCCTCATATTATCACCGCGCAGCCTTAGGGCATACTAGACTGATTTGTGAAAACTCAAAGTTTTTACAAAAAAATCCTATGCATAAATACTTCTTGTACATGCAGATCTGAGACCTCTTTCTCATAACTTACTCTGTCTAAGCTGCAGACCCACAGAGTTATCACCTGTGCAGAACTGCATCGGCATAACCAAACACTGCATATTAACTCACAAACTAATGCAAACAAGTGCAGTGCACCTAAATGAAAAGTATTTCGCGTCACGTATCTATAATGTCATAAATTTGGAATCTGTGAAATGTATAATGCAAGACCACTAACACACGAGACAAATCAAGAGCTAGGGCTCGCTAGCTTCACTGCAGTTATATGCTACATAAATATCTTCAGTAATTTTTATACGTTTTTACATTTACAGGAGCAGTTTAACCCAAAGATACTTTTTCCTCCATTGATCTCGTATAATCAACAATCAGTGTAGATTTACACTGAAATTATATAGGAAAATGCAGTGTTACCTTTAAACGTTAGAATTTAAAATTTCAGTTATACAAGAAAGCATAGTCAAATATGGCAAACAGGGGAAAAAAAGAATATAGAATATTAGACTGGCTACTTCATTCAAGCTTTTTCAACAACATGGTTGGCTATTATCCAAAAGTATTCTACAACAAATTCGGCTCAAATTTAGCTGCCCAGAAAAAAGGAGGTCAAGCGTGTTTTACAACTTATATCGTTCTGAATCTGCAGCTAAATGAAAGATAACGAACATGAAAATGGGAGCCACACACCGACTCCTGCGATCCACAGAGATAGGCATGAATACACGCAGGCGCAGGCGCAGGCGCAGACAACGTACCTATAGCCAGAGTCATGACTTTGAGTTTGTTCCGCACCAGCTTCACCACCATGCTCTTCTGAAGCGGGGTGGAGCGACAGCACAGCACAGAGCGGCAGCTCCGAGCCACAGCCAGGAACTTGTCCTCCAGGCTCTTCTCCAGGGCGTAGGCCAAGGTCCGCCCGTCGATTACCAGACCCAGCCGGTGTACCAGGAAGGGTGCAGGGGTAGGTGAGGGGGAGTGCGGCACCTCGAAGGTGACAAAATCATCCGCGAAGGCCCTGGAGCCATGCTCTGGGGTGTTACAGAGGAATTTGGACTGGATGTAGTGTAAGCTCTCTTCCAGTAGCACTGCACACGCCTCCTAGGAGAGAGACAGAGGACCGAGGGTAAGGGTGACCGGCAACACTACTCTCACATGACAACATGCGGAGCTCGCTCATCTATGTGCCAGAATGTTTGCCGATTCAGAGCCCCCACTCATAATGATTTCAGGGCCAGCAGAGGAACGCAGTGAAGAACTAAAGTGAACTGCGGAGAGATCAATATATAAATCCCTGCTCCATGCGTCTGCGGTCACCTGGTTGTCTGCGTTGAGCGTGATGATCTCCTCCTCGGGATCCAGCAGCTTGCAGGCGTAGGCGATGTTGATGGCGGTCTCCTGCTTGTCCCCGGTCAGCACCCAGATCTGCAGCCCGGCCTTCCGCAGCGCTGAAATGGTCTCGGGCACGCCGTCCTGCAAACGGTCCTCGATGCCTGTGGCGCCTTCGCGAGGGCACAAACAATCACACTCAAAGTCCAACCCCTGAACAGACAGGCAACCTGCACATCAGGTTGTCAAGGGGGTGGGGCAGTGATGCAGGGGAAAGTTGCACTTTGTCTCACCTAAAAGATAAAGGTTTGTCTCCAGTCGTAGGGCAGACTCAAATAAAAGTTCCTCCCTTCCTTGAATAGCAGTTTCAGCCTCCAAGTGGCTTTTTAGCCAGACGGCATACTCTTCTTTACTGAGAATCTGGAATACAGCAATGGACAGACACATCTAAATTAGCATAGACAGATGCTAGCTAGACAGAAACTTCTGAAACCAAACTCAAGGACAAGACTCTTTACAACATAAAACAGAGGAGGAAAGAAAATCTGCTCTTGAAAACTGAAAATTTAAGAAGCGATTTTCTCACATCATATGGCGATTGGCTTTACACAAGAAAACCAGAAACATGGATCTGGGTTTCACCAGTGAGGGTTGATAAACTGAGCATAAATTAACAGCCTGAGAAAACGACACAGCTTGAAGCAGAGTCACTGAGAATGGCACGTTGGAAGGCTGTTTCACAAAATAATTAATGGCAAGCTGTGAGAAACCAGTGAAAAATCATTGCAATTTTAAATACACTTTCACTTTAATGTTTACCATTTAAATGGCAAAAATAAAAAATTATATAAATAAAAAAATTAACTATGGTGTGGGGCCATATATTCAAATTTAGCAAGACACACAACATCATTATTTATTAAATGGTACTGGCTTTCCTTAAATTTTTGATTACCTTTTTGGCAATGCAGAGGGTCCTGAGGCCATCAGCAGCATATAGGTTAAGGTAATTCTGGGTTTTATACAGGATTTTCCTTTGCCGTTTACCTTTGACATCATCTGTGGGTTAAAAATATTAATAAAAATAAATCACCATATCCCAAATTCATGATATGGTCAGCCTCAAATCCTGTTATAATTACATTAAGAGAACAGCTAGCTGCCTATATCTCTTCATCCCCTCAACTGCAAGGCCCCCCATTTGTCAAATACTAATCAAAACAGGATCAATAACCAATAATTCTTGAGCATTCTTTTTCTCTTTCGCAACTTTCCCTTCATGCAGCAAAGGGGCGAGCGGTTACATTGAAACTACATAAAAAAGGGAAAACTACAGGAAGCTACGGATGTTGTAGATGTAGATGGCACTGAGGTTACAGGTCATCATCAGTGAGCTTCACACTGCCTGATCACTTCCTCAGGAGGCAGTCCGTCTATCTCTGGGAGAATTTCCCATAAATCTCATGAACGGCAGGACAGGGTTTCAGTTTTTTCCAAACTTAAAACGAATGCAAAGAAAGAAAATAATCCATCTGTTTATACAGCATCTCTGACAACCCGTGACAATATGAATTTTAACATTTTCATCCCCTTGTGTTAAATGTGGAACGAGAAATGGAAGGAAGGCAAAGTCACACAGCAGTTGGAAAAGACTGGCTCAGTCTTTCAAACCCAACCACTTCTTTAGCTTTAGTTCAGTACTACAGCGAAGCAGGAAATGACTACCTTTACTTTCATAACAAATTTAGAGAGAAAAAAAATGGACAGTGGAATCTTTTCACACTCCTGAGGCTAGGAGTTATTTCAGGAACTTTTGAGCCTACCCTCTAACGAGGTGGTAAACGAACAGGAAACGTCTGTCAAACTCGGGAACGAGGCACGTTCGCTTGCCAAGGTTAGAGATACGGGTTACATCACGACAAATGGCCCTTTTGGATGCCCACTTCAAAGAGATGGGGACTGGCGATTACCTGCTGCCCATACACGAGAGCTGTTACAGGAAACACACTGAATGGAGGCACTGTGAGGGATCGATGAAACGGGGGCTACAGTGGGCTTGTGTCCAGACTCCTGGAAGGCAGGGTGGAACACCGAGTACACAGAGGGCCCTGGGCGGGGAACAGTTTAGCGTTTCATTACAGCCCGGACTGTGGTCCTCCACACCTAGCAGACTCGCTCTGACAGAACAGAGTGTACTGCTTACGAGCTTCGCTTCCCTAAAGAAAGCGCTCTCCAACTAAAGAGAAATTAGACGAGGTCCCTCACGAGAAAACACCGTTCAAAAGAATTCAAGGATATTAAACGCAGTAAAAAAATCCCAAAGGGTTTGCTTTGTCCCTTATCAAACAGTAATTTACTTCATAAATACTAAATAGGTAACATCATATGAAAACTTCATAAATAGAATGTGACTGCTATTAAAGCATGCATACATACATACATAAGGGGAAAAAAATTAATAAATAGGAAAAGTATTGGCCTATCACGGCACAAATACAGTGGGCAGGGATATTATGTAACTTTCAAATATGAATCATATCCAATGCTGATATTTTGGGCTGGCTAAGGTCAACATGCACTTACCTGCAGTTCACTTCACACGCCTGATCCTAAACAACTTGTGACAGCCACTCCTTCAGACTGCGCTATCTCCGAAACAGACAGTTCTACGGTTACACTTCAAAAGGACGAGATACAACACCCACAGAGTCAGAACAGAAGCGCACTTGGCGCCAAACCTTTCATATTCACTCTGAGATCCACTTCTCCGAGCTGCCTGAAAACAGTGAAACCCAAAACATTTGTTCACCAGGATTTGTTTTTAGAAAAGCGCTTGAACCTGAAGAGCGGGGCATGGCCGAGCCCTGGTGGATGGCTTTAGTAGTGGGTTTATGTGCACAGCGTTAATGAAAAGCGTCTGTGTGGCACTTTGCATGCCTAGAATACTAACAACCTAGCGCACCTTTTTCCATTCGGCTGTTTTATAAGCATCACAGCTCTCAAAGTAAAACCTATGACTTTGGCTAAAACGTCTGGAGAACGCCATCCATCGTGCTGCTAAAAGACAAGAACAATGCCGTCTCGCTGACGGAATACGAGTAGAGCTCTGTCCCGTTTTAAAAAGCTGCGGCACAAACCAGGAATTCCCGGGTCCTCAGTATACGCCACAGACTCTTAGTGTACAAATGCTCTCTGACACATAGCAGAGCTTACAGTGGCCTAAAACTGCACAAAAAAAAAACAATTACACAACTGCAGATCTGGATCCAAACACTCAATTGACCCAGCTAGTGCACAAGTCTTTCGCTTCCAGGCCTTGTAAGCTGTAAACACAGAGGTGGTGGCAGGTCACACCAAAATCCACTGTTTTCATTAGCAAGGTTGTTCCACCATCCAAAAAAAGTGTCATGGTAAAGACATTTCCTAACCATATTTGAATGCAGACATGCACAGGTTTCAGTACATTACCCCATACAAGTGGTTGTGTAATAAAATGGTTTGACAGTGTAATCGCGTTAAGTAAAAATTGGAGACAAAAAACTGCAATAAAGCACTGAAATCTAACCCGATTTATAGGGCATAACTTTTTGAGTGAAATGTGACTAGAGTGCCGTCCGCCCCTTTTGGGCATCTCTGGAGAGCGCTGCCCACTTCAGAGTACTGACAGCTGCCAGTCATCAGCATGGCAGAACTGCTTGGACTCTCCTTATGATAAGCATCATCATCAGCAGATTTACGACAGAACCTACATTTCATGTCTGACACGCTCCATCTTTTGAAGATCTTTTTGAAGGGAAACAGAAGTCTTACAGATAGCTATTTTGTCAGGATTCAACTTAAATATGCCTTCGTTAAATGTTTCCCCATAACTTTGAACAAAAAACTGCCAGAACGACTGGTCATTTTTTGTTTGGAAAACAAGCGTGTCTGATCTTTTGGATGCCTCCCAGTTTTGGTTGACCCATCAAGAACCTGGGATTGGTACAGATCCATCTCAACCAATGAGAGCAAAGTGTCCTCTGCTAAAGGGCCAAAATAATCCTCAGTAGAGAACAGTAGAAAAAGACTGAGTCACTACACTGGAACAGCCTTGCCAACGCCCAGGCATATGATGACTATTACTGCTGCATTTGCATCAAAGTTAAGGCCCAGAAGAGAGTACATTTTGCTCCTCCATCCCACCAATCCCTACAGGTGGGGAAGTGATTTTGGGAGGTGCACTATTACTGCACTATTACTTGCACTGTACAGGATTAAATCTGAGAGAGGCACTGCTGTACCAGTGAGAGAGGTGTTTAACCCCTGAATACTAAGCTGCATCCCAGGAAATTTAGTAGAAATAAAATACAAAACACAAGTCACTCTGGATGAGAGTAACTACATAACAGGAATACAAGCCTGATCGAGAGCCTACCTGTGGAGAGTGGCCTGATGAGGTCCATGATAACAGAGTCAGCTCCTTTGGTGTAGACAGTGATCTGGTCTGTCAGTGGGTGTCTGACCACCACAGACATGCGCTTCCTGGTGGAGTCGAACCCCAGAGTGTGCAGGAGCTCCAAGTTCAGCTTCCCCAGGTGCGGCAGCTCCACTGTCACCTGGTCGGGCAGACGGCCAACCAGAGAGCACTTGTAGGCTCGGGCAGCGTAAACCAGGGCTGCCTCATCAGGAGACTCGGCCTCGTACCGCAGCTCTCCCTCCTCCAGCGTGCAAGTCTTGCCCTCCCACTGGGGTGGGACAGGGCTGAAGGAATTCTCCAGTCCACCTGCCTGGGCACTCTCCTCCTCCAGCTTAAGGAGGGTGCTCTCAGCAGAGGGCGAGGAGAGCACACTGGAGCCGGTGCGTTGGGCTGAACGGTTGGTGACCAGGCTCGAAGAGCTGCTGCTGTTGGAACCGGATGTCAAACGGCTCGGTGTGAAGCGCTTGATGAAGTCCTCGATGGTCTTCACTGGCGACTTCAGCTCAAACCTCATCCTCACCTTGGGAAAGGAGGGGGGGGG
>JAOYSI010072264.1:0-21776 GCA_025775065.1 Hiodon alosoides
CCCCCCCCCCCCCCCCCCCCCCCCCCCCCCCCCCCCCCCCCCCCCCCCCCCCCCCCCCCCCCCCCCCGAGCCGGCTCATGGTTGCCACCTAAAAGTCCTTCCTCAGGACAAAGTGTTGTCACCTCTAAGGTGCCAGCGTAACACTAGCAGGCTGAATAGATGATTGCTAAAATCATTAATATTCAATAAGATGCTCAAGCAGACTGCATGAATTGTAAGCATCAAAGTATAGAGTCCACAGCTGGCTTGTTGGCACTGTCTTGGCCAACACCTATTTTTTGTCTTGGAGGTGGGATTGTTCAGAGTTCAGAGCTGATGGTGTTTGTGAACTTGTCCTAATCCTAACAATGCAGGCTTGGACCACATTTTCTGCTTTGTCCAGCTTCCTTGCTTTTGTGTGTTATTTTCTGTGCTTCCTGTTCCCCTTTTTATGCTGGGTTCTTTGGTTTAGTTCTGTTTGATACAATGCCTGGATTTGTGTGTTGACTTTTTTTGTCCATATTATATTTCGTGTTTTTGTAACTTTCCTGTTTTTGTCTAGTTTTTCCTGTATTCAATTGGCCTGCTGTTCATCACAATAAAGAGAAAGGCTTCACTTGTACAGACACAAAAGGTTTTAATAAGGTTTAAATAAAGTGTGTCATGAGAAATGTTATTTTTGGTGTCCTAATTTTCTGTTTTTCAGACATGGCAAAAAAATTGTGGAAGGTGACTATGTGTTTGCTATCTTAAATAATGCACTTCATAAAGTGGTTGAGCCCCTTCCTATTTAACACAATATAATGGATATGATCATATCTGTGGAGACAGCAAGAGTTTTGAGCTGTTCAGCAAATCACGTGAACCAAGTTTATGGGGGCTTGAAATGGTCTGTAAAATGGAGGGATTGAGATTGACTTTAGGGGACCATGGAAGGGGATGATGTTGCCATTCTGTACCTCAAACCACCCATTGACAACATATGCCTAGTGAGAGGAACATTGTAAGGAACCTCTCTTAACAGGGTAGAAAATGCTTAATCATAGGACACAATATAGTGCATCAGTCTTGCTTTCCAATGGAATGCGTAGACCAAAGTCATACCCAGGAAAAGGTACCCTTTATCATTATCAAACTGGCAGAAGACTTACTTTTGGAGCCAGGTTTATAGACATGTTTAGGCTCAGAATATCTCAGAATATGTCCAGTGGTTAAAAACCATAACAAAATAAAACAATAAATCACATTCCTCTGCTCTACAGCTGCAGCCACAGTACGACTCCTAAACATGAAATATCACACTAACCATCCGTTTATGTAATAACACAAGTATGTAGTTCTGTGCATCAGTTACCCTTTAGTTACTAGTGACTGACCTACATTAATAAAACTGCTGCACTGACTTCAAAAAAACTAACAAATTAAAATAATTAAATAAACACATTAGAAATATTCTGGACATTTTATTTAATTGAGCATGAAAAAAAAATAGAGGCATTACTAATAAAACATTTTTTTTATATCAGTACTGTACATTATTACACATTTGTTGTAATGTGTATGATATCCAATTTAACATTTATTCCACCTTAAAAGATGAGCGACATGACTCTAGCATGGAGGAATAGTCCATTTATTCATCAAAAGGTAGACATTTCGAAAAGGACTGATCCTTTCTTATAGGAACTAGGGTTAGAATTGTTTTCCAGGTTCAATCGGTATTATAATTTAGATTTTTATTAAAAGTATTTATCTTAAGACTGTTAGAAACGGAAAAATATAATTGAATTTTAAACCAACAAATATGTACACCCCGATTATGTTTTTCTATTTATAGTATCAGCTGTTGCAATATAAAGATTTGCTACAGTGTGAATTTCGGTATGGATGAGACCTGCCCCTTTTTCGCAAATAGGAAGTGGTGTACATTTTTGTTTTATGAATAATATGAAAATGTTAAATATACCCTTCTCATTGAATGCCAGTTATGAAGGCACCATGTCGGCAAACTGGATATTCTAGCCACGTAACATCAGACAGTTACTCGGTAAGTTTGTGTATTTTTCATTGTATATTGCAGGGATGCTTGTTACGAGATTAGAAATTTGAATTATAAAATAACAACAAGACTCACAAAAACGGTAGTTTAGATATAAGGGATTCGTGTATTGATGTTTAGAGTGTAGGCGGTTTAAGTTTTAAGAAACTTGCTTCTAGACTTTCCTTCTAAAACTTCTGTAATTATGATAATAACGAAATATCAAAGGAAATTGTATTTTGGAAGTCAAGTATTCAATATTATGTTTCGTTTCAGTAATTTAGAAAATTTTCTATGAAAACCGAATGTTATAAATGGAAATGTCAACATATGGTAAATGACGAAATTAAACCAAGGGTAGTATTCCTGAAGTCATTTTCTAGCTACTGGTAGTGGTATGCAACGATCTAATAACCTGAGAGCTTGCCGATGTAACTCGGATACCGGTGTCCGAGAATCGTTTCGAGATTAAGGCATCAAGCAGTTTTTCAATATGGTAAATAAAATTATCGTTAAAAAATTCAGATTAATTAAAGGTTTTAAATCGGTAACATGTAGTTTATTACTCCGACAATAGGCAATGCACTGTAACTTTTTAAAACTTCTAGGTCTATGATGCCGTGAGGCACAGAATGCACAGTTAATTCAATGCTTTTGACAGTCAACGTCCGACACTATCTGTAAAAGGACTATTTATGCTATATAACCCGCTGAACAGACGTCACTGTGAAAGGAATACGTTATGAGTCAGTTCAAGCGGATGGGATCTGCATCCCAGAAGTCGTTTAGAATTCGCTCTATTTATAGTAATATGAATAGATCAGAGATTTCAATCCCAAAAATAACGTATTATTCTTTAACTAAACAGTGACTGTCTTAAATATCAGTAGTAGGGGTTTGATATAATACAATTTTACATGTTATGTCTATTCTTGGCAGTTCTTACGTGACTGACCTGAGGTAACCTTACGGTCCTTAATAACTGGGCAGATTTGTTGGTTTCATATTTAGGGGAAATTAAGTACGTGTGTGATAAATAGCAGTTTACACCTACACCTAATATTTACGTACAGCATAGGATGAGAGGAAAATAATTCAAGGAAAATTTCAGTTCAAATCTGTGGCATTAGCCCATTAGAAAAAAATCCCTATAGGTTTTGACACAAAAACCTGACACAAAATAAATTATTGAATGTGCCCTATCATCTCAGTTACCCATCGGATTTGCTATACAGCCCAGATTATGGGAAACTGCTTAGTTGTCTAAATGTTTTTTGTTTTGTTTTTTGTTATGGTGGGGTACGTTATTTTGCTAGAAAATTAATTGCATCAGGCTTTAAAAAAAACAAAACATTTTTTTCTGATGGCATTAAAAAAAGGTAAAGGATAATTGTATTCTAAACTTGATTTCTGGGCTGTAATCCTAAATATTTCTCACAGAGAATATATGTTCCGAATTTTGTCCCAATGGCCCATTTGAACCACTCATGGTTGGCTGGATTTCTTAATTCCTGTTCCACGTCACCTCTCTTGTAAACTCTTTGTATTCCACGCTCACTGGGGAGTTGCAGCCACGCGTGCCTGCTGTAAACCATTGTTGGTTAACAGCGCCATAAAAATTATTAGCATCCTGAGATGAGGTTTCCCAAGAAACACCTCACCTTCCAGGATGCTGGGTGCCGGAAGATTAAATCGGAGATCTGAGCTCAAGGGGAGGAGAACACCTCTCAGGGGTTAGAGCCAACGGGTAGCATAAAGGGTCTCTCATGTGGAAGGCCTGGCCTAGCAGAGAAGGGGGATCCCTTTCCTGTTCCTGGCTGCGAGGTGTGGCCGCAAGCTTCAGAAGGAAACGCTCCCCTTCCGGGCATTGTGCATGGCAGGAAGGGCAGCTGTCACCTTTTTGGAGAGTGAGTTTTCTCTACAGGCAAGGAGGAGGGCTACCTGGTTTGTGAGGTACAGCCCTGGTCTCGGACCGTCACTTCAGCAGTGACCTGGCCGAGCAGGTCAGGCATCGGCCCACCTGCTTTTCTCTCTGATTACGCAGTGAACCGTAATCAAAACGTGGATGCGGTATGTCTAGAAAGGTTTCATTATACGTTTCAGATAAAGAAAGTTATGACACCATTTTGTAGAGATCTGTAAAGAATTACCTACTCTCCAGATTGGCTGTCAAAGTTGAATTAATGGATAAGAAGAATTATATTTTTAAAATGTTCAATCACATATAATTATATAACTTCAGTCAAATCTCTGTAGACTGTAAATACCAGCACTATGCAACTCAATAAAGAAATTTGGTTTCACAGCGTTCCACAAACACACTTTCATTTTTAGTTACTACTTTTCAAAATGGCAGTAACTTTAAAATACAGTGTTGGCTTGCTGGAATGATGTCATGCAACAAGAAAACAATCGTCCAGAAAGGTCAAGTGAGTTTAGAGGGCATGAGCAGGCTTCTTGCCAAAGAGTTCCTGCCAAAAGAACAAATACAGCACAACCGCTAGTCTGCAGAAGCAACCTCAGTTTTTGTTTTGCGATGGCCAAGAAAAAGCCACATGAAACGGAGAAATCCATGTGTCTAGACCATATTTCCTGACTCTGTGTTGGTCTTGCTGACAGTTTAGGAATAACTCAGATCAGTGCTTTTACAGTCCTGTCTAAGGAGGGAGCCCCTGCTTCTGAGAATGTTCTGTACCTGAACTTGTTACTATCTGCCCCATTGCATTCTTTCCTGTCTGTTCTCCGTTGTATTCTCATTATCCAGTGGAAGTAAGGACATATATCATTGAAAGTAAAATATGAATTTTCCATCATTCAAAGAGGCCTGGGTCTGCATAGATTATTTATTAATTGCTGATATCTGATTTGTTAGCTGTGAGCCCTGGCAGGTTTCGCAGTCTAGCTGCTTTGATGTATGCTCCTTGATGGAATCTCTGGGGAGGGAGAAGAAACCGCCACCCCCACCCCTGACATCAGTGCTGTTAGCAGCAGCAGATTGACACTGTTTCCCCTTCCTGTGTTCCAGGTGTAGCCGTTGCCATGGCAACCAGCGCAGTTCCAAGTGACAACCTCCCCACGTACAAGCTGGTGGTGGTGGGGGATGGGGGTGTGGGGAAGAGTGCACTCACCATCCAGTTTTTCCAGAAGATCTTTGTGCCTGACTACGACCCCACCATCGAAGACTCCTACCTGAAGCACACAGAGATCGACGGCCAGTGGGCCATCCTGGATGGTAAAGATGTCTCTTGAGTACGGCAAAGACCCTCCTCCTCCTTCTCTGGGAGCGTTGTTTTGTGTCCCACGGCTCTTCATCGGAATAGAACCATGGCCGTTTGTCGTGCCTGATGCCCACTAGGCTTTCTGCAATTGTCGCGCTCTTCTGCCGTTTTCTTTCTGAGTTTCAAAGAGGGGTGATTCATCTGTCTGGATTCATGACTCATGCTCGGGAAATACGGTAGTGGAGTAGGACAAACTAAATGAATGAAAAAAGCTGCGCCCTTGCACATTCACTTTTGAAAAGTACTTAACCATGATCTTAATGCTCACGTGATACAGACCGAGAGCTCTGATGTTTCTCTTCATCTATCACCACGTTGTGTTAGTTGAGGAGGCTGACCGTGGCAACGACAATGTGGAATTCCACCACAGAAATATATCTGTAGGAGGAGGGTTGGAGTAAGGTGTGAAGACAGGGCCCTTGGCAGGCTTGAGCATAGTGGTGTCTGTCTTGGGTATGGTTTGTGACCAGGCCTGGTGGGTCCATCTATTCTGCAGTTCTGGACACAGCGGGTCAGGAGGAGTTCAGCGCTATGAGGGAGCAGTACATGCGGACCGGTGACGGCTTCCTGATTGTCTTCTCTGTGACGGACAAGGCCAGCTTTGAGCACGTGGACCGCTTCCATCAACTCATCCTGAGGGTGAAAGACCGGTGAGATCTCCCACCATTTCATTAGTGGTGGACCTGATCAACGTTGGACACATTCTCTGATACTCGGCAGGCCGAATCTCATGCATCTTGATTACAAACATCACCTCAGTGTTCTAGCAGTTACCTTATCCCATTCAATTCTAAATACTCCTAAGCTCTTCTCAGTTCCCTCTTGTTACAGTCGGCTCTGTGACTATGGCGGATATAGGCACGCCAGTGTGTTCAGAGATTGTTTTAATAGAGGAAGGGGTTGGCCCCTCCAGATTGACAGATTGTCATTTTTTCCTGTCTGAAACATGTGTGCATCCTGTTAGTGGAACATGCAAAATGCATGGCTCCCCACCTCCCTACAAAGAGATGCTCACACTCAGGGGAGTACAGCACACCTTCACAAGCTTCCTGTAAAGCTGGGCTGTCTTGTCTCGGCGCAAAGCCCAGCCTCCGTGTTTCACATTTCTCTGCATCTGAAACTCTGCCACCGGCAGTATTGGGGGATTAGTGTCATCTTTTTAATTTTATTTTTGAATGTTGTCATTTTAGGGAGTCCTTCCCAATGATCCTGGTTGCGAACAAAGTGGACCTGGTGCACCTGCGGAAGATCACGAGTGAGCAGGGCAGGGAGATGGCGGCCAAGCACAGTGTGAGTGTCTCGGCCGTGAGGAAAGGATGGAGGGGACTGATTTAAGGGCCCTTCAAACTGCTGGGGCACTCAATGACACACGGGCAGAAAACTGAAGATCAGGCAAAGACCCCAACCAGCTGTTTGGGTTTTGACGGCCTTGTGTCTGTTACCAGTGGATGTTTGGTAAATGGTTTGTAGCTTATCCTTCCACTTGCTAAAATGCATTTATGTTTAGAATTCCCATTTGGAATTTATTTTGTGGCTTCAGAAGAATCATAATTACAAGGATAAAACTTAAATTGTAAATTGTAATTGTATTTTGTAATTTGATTTAATTATTGGTTTTGCTTTGAACCACACAGATTGAAATGCTTCGGAATAGAATCTTCTTGATATTTTGAAGTCGTTGTTTCAAACATAGTTTATACATTGCTCTATAAATATATAGAATGTACTAAGATTGTATTGTATCAACAATTAGCCATGCTCCTAATGCTATCAAATCAAATCCTTTTACTGTCAGTCAACTACATACACAAGTGCAAGCAGTGAGTGAAAGTCAGTTTCAAGCAACATAGCAGTTCTTGCAATAACAATAAAATCTGATTTTACATCAAAAATATTCAGTAAGTGTACAATATACACAAAATAAGTGCTAGTAATGTACATGAAAAATGAGTGACTAAAAGGTGTCGGTATAGGCAGTAACCTTTGGCATGCTCAAAGGTCATTATTGAGCCTGGGCGTCGACCTTTCCCACGATTGTGCCACTGCCTGAGTTGAAATGTAGCCCCGCAAAGGCCAAATAGTCAGCAAGTAAAACAAACTGTGAGGTGAGATGCCTGGCCTTGATCCAGAATGTTGTCCTACGGCTCCAAAAGCTGTGGCAGGCTGGTAGTGTCCCCGAGTGGCCTATTTGCATCTCTGCAAGGCCCGCAGCCAAGCTGACTTCCTGTTTTGGGGGCAGGTGCCAGCCAACGCTGAAGAGTGTGGATTTTGTGCCTCAGGAAGGGTCTGAGTGAAACACTGGCTCCTCGGGCTACCAGGCTGAGTTTCCATAGTTACGGGCTGCCATCAGAGCAAAATTTGTTTTTGCATGATAGCACTGTCATTAGAAGCAAGAACAAACTCACAGTTCTCTTGCTATTCTCAGACCTGTTTCTCACTATTCCAAAGGTGGCAGACCACACAGCTGTGTGAAGATGTTCAGAAAAGTAACACTTCTAAAGTTCTTTTCACTCTTTTTCTTTCTGGAAATGTAATTCCACCGTTTCTCTTATGAATAAATTAATGATGTATAAAGTTGGTTTTATTTAACTTTCAATACAGAGTTGTTTCTCTATTCGTGTTGTAGTAAACATTTAGTAACAATGGTAAAGTGCAGGTGTCTCGGTGAAAAGTGAGATATTTTGGCAGACAAAACAATTTTGAATCATGATAGTCAAATCACTCAGCAATTAATTTTTAAACTGCCCATTTGCATGGACCTGTGTTGGTAAATTGTTCATTTCTGTTTGCAGATTACTTACATTGAAACGAGTGCCAAGGACCCTCCCATGAATGTTGACAAAGCATTCCATGAACTAGTCAGAGTAATCAGGTAGGTCAAATGATTTACTATAATGTAGCTGTTCTCCACTGTTTTAGTCAAACCATCCAACATTTTATTGCCATCCATTCATGTATAACACGCTGTTGTCCAATGTTAACAACGTGAGTGTTGAGAGAATTATCCATAAAACCTACGAATGGATGTGTAGCGTTTTTTTAAAATCTCTCCTTCGAATTGGCAGCCCTGAACCATCCGGTTTCAATCTGACTGAACACGCAGGCTGAACTTGTGAACATTGGCGCTGTGGTCCTGCTAGGATGTTTTTCAAGGGCCGATAATCTCATCCTGCTCTGCTGTTAAAGCACGCAATGTTTAGAGCATCTTTTCTGTGTCTTGTTTCAAGTGAACAGCAAGTAGTCGTGTGCTGCAGAGTGAGGGTAGAGTTTAGGCTATAGCTACCAATTAGGAAGGAAACATCTTTCTAAGCCAGACATTTCGCAATGATCTTTTTAATAATATGTGTATAAATACAATGTCTTTATTGGATTGTTTAGCTTACTATGCAATCTCAGTTAGAAATATGTGAGATCCTCTGTGTTGCCTTCTAATGTTACACGAATGCACCCATGCCTGTCCAAACCACGGCTTTTTTGATATAGTTCTTTTTTTCATGCTGATGATCATCCAAATTAAGTCTGACATTTGACTGTGAAGAGGGAAGGCTGTTTCACATTATGAGCCTTTACTAAATGCGCTTCTCAGTATTCACGACGGGCACAGAGTGTGTAATTGTGTAATATAAATGCCGGAGCTGCAGCTTCCCGTCCAGTCCCTGCGTGCGAGAAAAAGGCTGAGCGTAACGTCCACAGTCATGGCACTGCAAACAAGCTGTAAATTTGATGCAAACAGCAGTCAGCTTCTATGAAAAGGGCCTTTTCCTGATAGAAATGACAGTGCAATTTCCCTGGAATCTGGCGTGTGCTGATCTTTGGTTTGGTCACATCCTGTCTGAGCGATGGTTGCACTGTGTGTGAGAGGGAGGGCAAAGGCTTGTGATCTCCTCCGGCTGTTGCTGACAAAAGGTTATCAGCCTAAAACCCTCCTTTCCTCCTTCCCTGCCCCCTCCCTTTGTCCCCTTACAGGCAGCAGATCCCGGAGAAGAGCCAGAAGAAGAAGAAGAAGACAAAGTGGCGTGGAGAAAGGTCCACCAGCTCTCATAGACTCCACTGTGTCATCTTGTGATGCCCCCCCCACCCCCCAGCTCAAGCATCCTGATTAATTCAACCGTTCTGCATTTCAGCTATCTAAGAGATATGGAGTAGAGTGAGAGTGAAAGCGGGACTGTTTAAGCTCCACAGCATGCCCAACGCGTCACGATGGGCTGATCACGGGGCATGCCACCTTTGCGGGCACCTTTGGAGAGCAAGCCCTTTCCAAGAGAAATGTGGCGGCCCCCCTGCTCGGGCAGGAAACCACATTCGGTGTGTGTAGGGGAGGGGGGCTTTCTGAAGAAATATAAATTGATGTACAGTACTGCAACAGTGTTTCCACTGGACTCCCTAGAGATAAACTCTAAAGGCATTTTCAAGGGGTCAAGTGAAATGCATGGATGGGGAGGCCCTACTTTGTTTGTTTATGTGTTCAAGCGTTCTTGTGATTGTCTCTGCCAGGGGAAGTTTTAAAATGAACAGGCGATTGGGGACGACTTTTTCCTCCCTCTGCCTATGGAGGTTCACAGGCTGCCATGGCTCGACAGAGTGGGGGGAAAGGACGTGGCTGTTTGTGTTAGGATTAGCAGCCCTGCCAGCAAATCCAAGTGAAAGTGAAGCGAGTGAGAGCTTGAACATTCAGATGAATTCCAGCTGCTGCTGGTGGTGCTGTGTGGGGGTGGTGGGGATTTGTAGAGATGGAACAATACTTTTTTTGTATTTTGGCATGTCAAGAATGCTCAATGCCCTCTGTTTAGAAAGTTTTTGTTGAGCTGTTTGGTGAAAAAAATAAGTTGGTTGAAAGGACTTTCTTTACAACTTTATTAGAATATTTTTTTAGAAATGTCTGTGTGTGCGCTTTGAGGATCTGTGAAGCATTAGGCGCATTTGACCGCCAATCCCAAGCCTTGGTTATCTCTATCGGACAGGGTTTGCGACTCAACCCACCCCTTTACTCGTGCAGTTTACAATGAACAGGCCCTCGGCAGGCCTGCTTCTCTATCCACACAAAATGGGGACATTGCCTAAACAGATATGAAGCCAGCACGGATGGCGAAAAGGGGGAATAAAGATCAGAGGGAGGAGGGGTCAATTAAGTTCTTCAGTCTTTCTTATGAGTAACTGTTTTTTTTAATTACTAATTTATTATTATTATTATTATTATTATTATGTCCTTAGTGTTTTTATCATCTACATGGTTTTGCGCAAAGAGGCTTTGACTGATAGCAGGTCTGTAAGAATGATGGTCAACCTGTCAATCTGAACTGCAGAGGTAAACATTTGCAAGCAAAAATATGTAAAGATGCAATAAATAAAACTACTGCCAGTCTCAGCGCACCATGCAGAGAATGTAAGATTCGTTTACACAAATATTTCTGTGATGATTCCTGTGTTTGTAGCAGTTGGGACTGTGCAACCTTACTTACCTTATTTGTTTTTTTAATCATTGAAATAAAAAGAAGACGGCACCAGTATTGTGTTCGGATGATTGAACCACTGTACGAACAGGTGCTTTGTGACGTGGCGGTGTGATACATTTTGCTCTTGGGGTTTGAGTGCACTGCAGCAGACTCACTGTCATTATTCAGATCTGTGAGCTTATTTGAATAAGCACAGTCCTCATGTTAGGTGACGGGGGGAGGGGCAGGTGGATACGACGCATGTTGTTGTGGAGCTCAACGTACATATGCATTGTGCAATTAAAGGGAATAACTTGGTTTAATACTGCACTAGTAAGGGATTAAAACAACCCTAAAAAATATATCCAGTAGAGCTGTGCAATTAGAAATAAAACCCAAGGATTCTGTTGTGGAAATTTGGATTGGTAATAGCATGCATAGAAGCGGAGAGCCAAACCAAAAGCTCTTGATTCTACATGTCTCTTTTTGATCAAATATTCTAGCCCTTTCCCTATATTCTATCCTTTTCAGAAGATGACTTTCATCTTCGACCCTGATTTTATCAAAGGCAATTGTGGATACCTGAAACCCAGCTATATAAGATACAGTCTGGGCCAGTGGCTTTTCCCAGCCTGAAAGTCACCCCCAATTAGCTAAGAATCAGGGAAGCATTATGATGTTTAACTGTTTGTGTGGTTTGGAAGCAGGCATCCGAAGCCAGCTTTGTTTAGAAAGCTGATTTGGCACTAGGCACACTGGGTTCTGAATCACTCTGTTGTCATCACTGCCTTTCATCCTCACATGCAACCATTTCAATTTGTGTCATTTTATAGAATCTGTTTTTGGCTGTTTTAAAAAAAGCCATTTTCAGTCGTGAATTCGGTATGGCTCTTTGAGGTTATATTTGTTTCCTATGTTGGGCATACTCTGGATGCCCGTCTCCATTGCGTAAAAGAAATGAGTACCGACATTCTGCGTGGTCCAAAAAGCATATTCAGTCCAGAAAGTTACAACAAATTGTATAGCCAATGATTTGGAATTGCCAATTGTGCTAATGCATCTCGTCTCCACGAATCCTGCCACCACACACAGAGAGGATGAGGGAGTACAATTTGTCTCCTTCGATCTAATCACCCGTCTTTTTGACGAACCATGAGAAGATCATAACAATTCCCATCCAACCCAGCTTGGGGCAGTGCTCTGCCAAACAGTGCGCTGACATGTTGCTTTCCTGTCAGCTAAATACACCGGAGGTACCTGAGAATACCAGATCATTGGACCCAGTCTGTGCTCAACACCGTTCACTGGATGAACTCGGTAAGCTCTGAATGGGCTTTTGTCTGCTCATTGACCACTCTCCCATCTCTCCCTGGAGAGAAATCCGGTCACCTCTGCCCCCGCTTCTCACGCTTTTCAGACATTGGCAATTTGGTACTGCAATGCTTTCACAGGAATAGAAACACAGCACACAGTGGCTCTGGTCTTAGCCTAGGACTGTGATGGAAATACTCAACCAAACTTTTGGTCACCTATGCAAATCGAGTATTAAACTTTGTTTAGTGATTGGGGAGGTGTCATAAATACCAGTAGAATGTCAATGGATTGGTCAAGTAGCCCAATTGGTGCAGACGTTAGCAGAAATGCTCTGCTAAAAAACAATGTTTATCAAAGCCATCAATTTGGAAATAAAGTTGTGAAACACCAGAGCTCGTTTGGGAGACTACTCACTGCGTTTAGTAACAAAAGTACATGATGGGAAAAATGTCTGACAGGAAAAAAAGATAAGTGGCAGACTTGCCACAGAAATATTTGCCATTGTTGTATTATAGTAAAGTTAGTATAGCTGTCTAGCAAACTTAACCTTTCAGTAGTCAGGTATCCATTAAAATTTTAAAATTTTGAGTTTCTCAAAATTAGTTAGGTATTTGGTTGGGATGTGCATTCTGCATAATGTTCAAATGCTACAAAAGTATTTAAACCATATTAAATTAATATTTTTGCATTATTCGTGATGGTTTTGGGTGATTTCTAAGAATTAATCTAAAAAAGAGGACTAAACAAAAAAATGTAAACTAATTTTAAAAAGTACTTATCAGCAAGAAAAAGTAGCTTATCAAATCATGCTTGTAATCTGTGTAAAACTGACCTACACACTGAATTCAGACCATTTTCAAACAGCACAGTGGCAGCGCAAGTTTTCATTTGAGTAGAAAACATTAGCTCAACAGTCCAGCTCAATTTATTTTTGAGCCATAACTCACAAATGCAACGGAATAAAGCAATGACTGCAAAAATTACATTATTTAATTGTTTAGCAGATGTTCTTTCCCATTTAGCCACATATTTAATTGATTCTGGGTAGGTTACTCACCTTACTCAACGCCGCAACAGTAGCGCTCTTAAGCTAGATGTGAGGCCTTGCCCCCTTTTCGTCCTGTCCTGGCCATCACTGTGGCTCCTGGGAGTTCATTTAAAAGGGCTAGGGCTGAGGTCTTTTTAAAAGCCAACGTCATTACTTTGCTGGAGCGCTCTCAGCTGCTGCATTCTACATTGCTAATTTGTCAGGTAGATATTCTCATACATGGCAGCATTCAGCATCACACATTCTGTAACGACCGTACAGCTGTCTTTCACTTGGGGCTATTGAGGTGATCTGCAATCCCTGAGTTTGACTCGCACCATGACAATTTAGGCCATAACTCTGTCTTTGGTTCTGTGCTCCCCACGCGCTATGTATGATGAGGTGGAGGTCCTGTCCAAAAACCGCCTTGATAATCTAGTACTTCAATGCAGTTTTTACAGCTCTGCATTTTAACAGCTGACAACAATGCCACGGAGTTGGGAAAGTGCCTTTGTTGATCACGGCGTTTAGTATGCAGCGCCAGAACCTTTCCATCTCCATTACGTCCTCTGAGGCGCAGTAGCATGTTTTAAATGCAAGCAGGAGGCAGATTCTGCAAGCATCAGTCTTGTCTGGTCTAATCTAGCACAAGAACCGTCCCTCCCTCTCCCTCTCTGTCATGCTCCAGTTATCGCCGTAGCAGTTCCTCTAGCAGTTTCTAGTCGCGGTCACAGTCGAAAACATGTCACAATCGCGCCTTTGTGCTGATGTAAAAATAAATTAAACCTATTAAAGTAAGATGAAGCTGGCTATGCAACCTTAATTTGAAACAATCATTTAAACTATTACCCCAAAGTCACCACGATTTTACGGGAAATTAAGTATCAATTCAATATTAGTTACGTCTCTTTCTTTTTCAACGAGGGAAACAGGAGCAATTTCAATGTTAATTACGTCCGCTCGTAAAGATAGTCCAGCTCCCATTTACCTTGCGAAGGCCTTGACTATTACCTATATTCACAAGCGATTTCATTAGCTTTTTTTTTATTAATGAACCGATTTTTGGACAATATTAAAAATGAACAACAAAAAACCTAAAGTGTATGTCTGATATTGCCAGTGTTGACTGAATTTAATATTTCCTATTTACAAAGTCAAGCTCACTAAAATTAAAACTACATATTTTAAATATATATTACTTAAATAAGATACATTCGGGGCCACTGTTTATTTATTGATTTATTTACTGATTTCCGTGGTTAAACTCACGTCGCCGCAGTCTACAATATTAAGTGAAACTTTTGTAGCTTGACTAATATTGACTAAAGTTTAATCCTAATCGTACCTTGGGTAACCTCTAGTGGTTCCTTGCCTGCTTCACACTGGCTTACGTCCCCGCAATTGTCGATTTAAAACTTTCAAGCATGTTTAATACTTTATACAGCCACGTTTTCCATAGCCAATGGCAACTATTTTGGCTATGAATAGCAAATAGACTAGGGCAAGTATGTTTAACCACGCGCTCTTCCTGATAAATAAGTATACGCGGAAGTTTTTACATTTTATTGGACAGATACAGCTAAATTTAAGGCTTTGTTTGTAATTAATTGATGTGTCAAATTAGTTATTTCTTCCTTAACATAGTTGTAATTTTAAACAATTTAAAAGATACTGATTATTGTTGGCAATAATTTCTAAAGAACATTAGAATTAGAGCATGGTTTTCCAATATAGACAGCAGACGGCACTGCGTTAAAAACGGTTCAGGTCCAAGAGGTGGTTCATGTAATGCAAATATATAATAATACAATTTAAATGTCTTATTATTGCCTTGGAGTTTGAGATTATAAACCCGAACTGGTAGAACCTATTTCTACTATGATTTTGACAGAGTACTTATCTCAGTTGCATCAGCGGTGCTAAGAGAGTTGTGATTGGGGGAGCTACGGGTGGGGGGGCTGAATTGTTTATAGCAGGTGCTATATAATTTTGACTCGACACACAATAACTAAAACCTTAAGCTTTTGCTTAAGCCCCCGCTAGCCCCCCACTGATATTAAAATTGGTATACAATAATATAGAATTCTATTTCTTCGTTTTTAGGGTAGAAATCGTGAACTCTGTGAAAACTGGATTTATTTTATTTATTTATGTTTAGGGTAAAATAACTAGAGGTAATACTAAAAATGGTAATAGTACTCACGATGATATTATCATTTTAAGCAGTTGATAGGTGAATAATACAGATTGTTACTTTTTTGGGATGCCGGTATAGCACATTTTGTTGTTTTTAACCAAGACAGTATTGCATACAAGTAAAATGAGATTTCTACAGGGAACGGAAATCGCCACTACACCGGAAAGCCAGCAAGATACGCTTGTTAAAGACCTGAACGCCCTGCCGATTTTGCTCTTCCAATTGTGCGATGCCGCTACGTACTTCCGGTCACATCAGCAAAAAACTGTGAATTCCAGCTCATATGACAAGTGTGGATTCAGCCACCAGAGATTCCCACTAGCAGTTATAAACTGTTATTAACTTAACAGTTGGAGAAAATGAGGTCGATTATGGCAATAATTAGTTTCTAAGCGCTCGACTGGAAATAAACCCTGCTGTGTGAGCCTCAAGGGCTAGAATAGAAAACTCATATTTTATATACCAGTTTTTTGTGTTTGTGAAGATACCACCTTCACCACGATACGTGTCATCTTTTACGGTTATATATGACTACAAAACAAGTCAACGGTTAAAATGTATAAAATGTATCAATATTGTAACTGGGATGGCAGGCGGCGCTTCCCCGCCAATGGGCTTTAGCCATCCCATTCCTGCTGGGAAACCTGGCTCCCGGGACTTTCCGTACTGTAAATAATGTTTTATGTTGCGATGATAATCGCGGTTTATGCGTAGACGTTAGGTTTAAGTAACTGTAGCATCTATACATTGTGTGGGTTAGATTTGGTGTCCTCCCCACAGACCGGTTTATCTGTGTGTTCGGCGACCCTCTGTGAATTTCTGTATGTTTGCTAGTTATTTTGCACTGCCCGCTCTGCTTTAATCAAGGCGGTCGTGAGCGCATGTGCGAAATAAAGAGCACGTCGTTCTGTTACTCGGTGTCTGACTCCATGCTTGAACCCAGCAGAGTCGTAGCACTCCGAGAAAACGTTACAATATGTAATACATTTAGCGAATAGATCTTGCTTTCGAGATGATTTACGTGTAACTGTTTGGCTGCTGATTCAAGTCCCATTGCTGTTATACCCAAGATACGATACAAGTAATATATCTAATTTGCAACCCAGTTGTGCAGCCTCAGTGATCTCCGTCAATCACTTCGTTAATCACAGCAAGTACCAATGTTTTAATATAGGTCCAGCGATGCCTCATCAGTTTCAAAAAGTAACCCACCACCCGACATTTCAACCAACGAGAAAATACAAATGTCCCAATGGTGCTATAAGCAATAACAGAAATGCAACAAAGCACTAAGTGTGCATAGCAAGCAGTCAGCAAACTCGCATACATCCAGTTTTTATTCTCAGATTGAAGTGCAAAAGAGATACCCCCAGGCAGCATGAATTCAAAGGGCTCTCTCTTTCAGTCTCCACACGAGCAGAATTACACTTACAGACGCAGTGAAGACTAACGTTTTTGGTCTTTGATTCTTACTGCCCCATCTTTTCTTTTTTTTACCCCCCCCATTTAGTCGTTATATTTAGGAAAAAATTAGAAGATCGCCAAGAAAACTCCCCTAACAGCGATCGAAACGCGACACGCAGCGTGTCCTCAAGGCTTGTTACAACAGACAATTCTTCAACTTTTTTAAAGAAAAGCCCGAAGTTAATTTAAATTTTTTACGTAGATTTGAAATTTACTTATTTGAACGATTGAAAGATTAAAGGCCTGAATTGAGTTTTTTTTATTTATTATTGAGGTCATTACGTCACTGCGACGGATAAAACAACTGCCACCACCGCCACAACAACATGACGACATGGACAGTCATTGTTCAGTAATCTGTAAAATATGCGTGTTTACCTATGGGCCACCACGAGATGGCAATGTTACATTACTTGTGGCTTCTGAATATGGACTATATCTACATAATCTTGGAGGACTATTAAACAAGTATCAAATTAAATACAACCTTTTCATTTCAATTTAATTATGATCGATATTTTAGAGTTTAATTTTTTTTCTAAATAGAGACGACTATGATAATGAAAATTGTTGTCCGTATTTTACGAAGTTTCAGTATTCAGCACTGTTTAAATGATCACCAGCATTCCCTTGAGTTCTTAACACCACATCCGATAAAAATGATTTGATTCCTATAGTAATATAAACTGTGATTCATTTCAGCCATTGATCTCTAGTGTGGGTAAATGTCACTTTTTAAATAACGGCTCACACTGTTTACACAGGATGCGTATTTGGCCTTTGTCAAGTGGAATTCATTATGAATAATTTTATAAAAGTAGGATGGATGGCCTCTTCACATAAGGGGAAAATACAGTATTAAGTATTGGAGAGAGAACAATGACATAACAATGACCTTCTCCAGCAGAAAAAGTGCACGAGTTGTGAAGCTAGCTTTGTCTATTTGAATCATTCTAGCTAGCCAATTTGTCTGGTTTCCTTTTAATTCAAGTTTAGAGGAAATACAAGGTCAAAAATCCATTTAGTGCAGTACTTTTCATATGTATATGAGATGATTCACCTCATCAAACAGATTCAAGTATAATTAAGCAGACGTACTCATTACATACTGCATGGACAATACTGAGCTGTTTATTATTAAGAGTTTCAGTTACAGAAAACGAGGCCTTTATTGACAGTATCCTCCATATTTGTTCATACCCGAAGTAACAGCCTGCTGGGTGTGTGGTGTTTTGGTTGCATTGCAGGATCTTGAGAACACTTGCAGAGAGAGAGCTTAAAACAGCAAGTTTGGTTTCTTTAGTACAGGGACAAGACAAAGCCATCAAAGTCAATCAACAGTCAAAAAGGGTTGCTATACCAAAATCAGCTCATTCAGAGATCCTACAAAAAAGTATTTAACGATAATCCAATTACCAAACTCTACAAACTTCAGGTCGCAGCATATAAAGATAATAGCAGCCTTTTACTAGTCCATGATCCGGTCATAGTCTACCACCAGCACAACTGAATCTTTTTCTACAAATTTCCACTTAACTTCAGGGTAGCCAGTTCATTTCCCTGCACTCTGTTTCACCACACCTGTTAAATCAAATTTTTGCCATCTCCAGAATATAAACCAATTTGATTTTTTTTTCAAACTCAAGAGAGTAGTTCACATTAGAAAACAAGAGATCTGCGGGAGCTGGAAATTTTTTTCATGGATGTGATTTAAAAAAAGTAAAATGTAAGAAAATGTCAGGAAACGTCTTCTCAGTGTGATCAAAGCAAATGGTGGATTGCAAGGGGATTGCAGGCGTTTTTCAAATACCTCACCATTCTGTGAAAAAGCACGCTGCTCTTTTCTGAGTTGTTTGTGTTACTATGAAGCCCATGTTCACGTTATCTGAGATAAAAACATCATATCCCACAAGCATTTTCTTTCCTTCCAATCATTTTTTGGTTGACCACTGCATTTATTACATATACAATTCAATCTGTTCATATTTTCACACGTAAAAATGTGGCTCTGAGATTTCGGTCTGTATCTTCTCTGTATGTTCAAGACAAAGGTTTATTAATTGTCACACCCATCCACTTGTTGATTTACTCTAATCTATCTTTCTGGGTTTCTGTTTCAAAAATGCATATTAAAGAATGGCAGAATAATTATTTTTATGGGGAGCCAGTAAGAAAATGATGATGTGATGCGTTTATAAACTTTACAAGCTTGTTATGACCTAAAACAATAAATTCTATTCGGCCAATGTGGGAATTTCCTCATTTTATTATGCTTTAAAATTGACTAACGATCGTAAACTCAGAATCCTGTCTTTAACCCAAATATTTGGCATTTAAGATTTTAGCCAAGTCTGCTGTACCTGGACATAAAATGGGAAATAATGAACTGCACACATTCTCACAGTGTGTCGGCAGCAAACTGTATGTCAGTAACCCATGTACAACAGTTTTATTCTTCCAACAATACGTCCTTTTAACAAAACTATTACAGTTTTTCTCAGTTGTGTACACAACCAATTTTCTCAAAACTATTATAGTTTTTCTGTATTATACAGGTTACTTAATACAGTACTCTATTTGATCAAAATACTGCATTCAAACACTTCTTAAAATGAAACATTCAGATTAAAACATCATGTGAATAGGTCCGATTAAACGCTATAACATCTCGAGGTGACACTGCTATCAAAATTCACGTGATTGTGTTCCGGTCTGATCATGCTACTTTAAAATGAACCGGTTTTACTGTGTGTAAAATGCAAAATAATTACACAAATATATCTATGACAAAGGAATATTTACTTTATCCAAGTTCCTCATATTTATGATCAACAGTTTAAAAGTCATATCGTAATATTTTGAGGTGTAAAAGAAAGAAAATTTAAAAAACCCACAAAGAACCCCTTTAAAAAGGAAGCTCAGTAAAGGCTGTTTAGTAGAAAGAAATATCCATTCTTCATCCTGGCTCTGTACCCTATCAGGCCATTGAAAAAGACGTGTGAATATCTGTGAAAATGTAATTGTCTTGGGTTACCTGAGTCAGAATTTCATTGTTTGCCTTTTTAGAACTGCAATCTGTTGTGTTCCACCAGCTGAGGATCAAATTTAAATTCTGTGAATGTATAGTGAATACTTTATTGCGTTTTTATGATAAAGTACACATATTGTAGAGCGTAAAGCACCTTGAAATGGTGTTTTAAGATCTTTAATCTGTTTGCTGAATCAACGTTGAATCATCCGGTTACAAATGTTCGTTGAAAGTGACCCTCAGTGTTGTAGTGTATATATTATATAATATACTCCCTACAATATATATATATATATATATGAATAGTACATATATTGTAGAGAGTAAAGCACTGTGAATTGGCTACTGGCCTATTCTGTTATAAATATAAATCAGCTTAGATTGGCTGACACCCACTGCCCAGCAACCCTCTTGCTCAACCCATGGGAGACTACATGACAAATGAATGCTTTTTACACTGACTAAATCCCCCCCCTATCTCCCGCTCCCTCTCGTTCTTTCTCAGCTCAGTGTTGATCAACACTGAGGGTCGCTTCCCACCAACATTTGTAACAGGATGGTTCCAAGTTAATAACGCAAATCGGTGTAAATCTAAAACAAATTGCTTAGAATATTTCGAACTGCACAAGATAGACCAGCAATGGTCTCGAGCACATTCATTATGTTCATTGCGACAGACCGTTGGTTTATAGTTACAGTTTATAGTTGATTGATATCGTCAGGTGAGGTATTATATTAGCATAGCGTATGTATGGAAAAAAGTTACCCTTGAGTAATTTATAGTAAGTTAGTAAGTAGTTCTCAGTAGTTTTCATTAATTTAACCACTTAATCAGCAGATCATTCCATACATCCTCTGTAGATTTATTTTGGGGTCCTTAGAGTATTTAAAAATAATTTTGGATTGGCTATCAGTTAAAAACAGTTTAAAACTGTGAGGAATAAAACCAATGCTGCAAAATTGTCTTTAGAAGGCTAATTTATTAATTTATTTAATTTTTTATTCTAGCTTAAGTAGATCATTTCTCATTACGAAATTGAGTATTCCATATTTATTGGAAATATTTCCTTCCACCAAGTATAAAACAACTTTCAAATGCAGTGAAAATAATGCAAGTTTTTTTTATTGCCTGACGAAATTGATTTATAAGTATAATACAGTGCTAGAGCAGCACTGAAATATAACCTTGTTAAAGTCAGTTGATGCATGCAATCTCAAACATTGAGCTAGTTGAGTAAAATTAGTTTTTCTCAATTCTTTACGGATTGAAACTATTACGACAATCTAAGTGAGTGATAGAAAAAGGTAAACTGAAAAAGAGACACTTTTTGGATTGAGGTTTTTGTGCAGATTTATTCTTATGTTGTATTGACTTCAGGGACAGGATCAGCTGTGGCAGCAGGCAGAGGTTTATATACACAAAACTTCCTGGCACGCTGTTCATTACCAAGGAGAGGGCCAGACTGTTTAGCCAGCATAATTCAGCACTCACCTGTTCATTACCAAGGAGAGGGCCAGACTGTTTTGCCAGCATAATTCAGCACTCACCTGTTTATTACCATATAGAGGGCCAGACTGTTTAGCCAGCATAATTCAGCACTCACCTGTTCATTACCATGGAGAGGGCCAGACTGTTTTGCCAGCATAATTCAGCACTCACCTGTTCATTACCAAGGAGAGGGCCAGACCGTTTTGCCAGCATAATTCAGCACTAATCTGTTCAGTACCATGGAGAGGGCCAGGCTGTCTCTTCAGCATAATTCAGCACTCACCTGTTCAGTACCAAGGAGAGGGCCAGGTGAGGCCCCACCTGTCTAGGACCACGGAAAGGGTCTGCTGTGTTTGCTCTAATGTATTCTTGTTTGTATGTGTGTGATGGTTTACATGCGTGTCTCTGTGTATGTGTTATACATATACTTCACACACAAGCACACATACACACTGTGGCAAACCCGGGGCTTATGGAGGGCTGAAGCCGCTCCCCCCTCAAGCAGGGGGGCGGGGTTTTGAGCAACGGTA
>JAOYSI010072267.1:0-21770 GCA_025775065.1 Hiodon alosoides
GTGTGTGTGTGTGTGTGTGTGTGTGTGTGTGTGTGTGTGTGTGTGTGTGTGTGTGTGTGTGTGTGTGTGTGTCTCTTTAGACAGTGAGTCTCTATTGAGGGATCTCCTGTTATTTGGTTGAGGAAAATGAAATTGAAAGTCCTTGCAGAGCTTTTGAGAACAAAACGTGGCAGACCACCGAGACGTGGCATGTCCTTTTCCCCCAAAACATCAGCTACTTAAAGTATGTAGACACTGCACAATTGGTCGAAAGAAGTCAAGTGTTGTAGAATATAACGTTTATGCATTGCTGGAGCTCTGCGCAAGGGTAGAGGCACCTTACCTTTTGTGTGGAGTCTGACATTTGTTAAATGATTTGATGGTCTGGCTTGGGCCAGGCAAATTTAGTTGAAGGGTTTAATTGGAAAAATTTAAATCTTTGTACTTTTGTACTTGGAGGGTGTGTTGTGTAATTGTTCCAGAGTTTTCGGATTGTGTGGCTGGCCGAAGTCAATTGCTCTTGTTCAGGTCGCCGTGTGCAGCGGTTGCCTGTGTTCTTGTAGTTGTGCGGTAGGACTGTGTGAATGTTCAGCTCATCGGAAAACCTCAAGGTGATTTTCCTGTGTGTGAGAGATCAGAGATATCAGCAGCGTAATTAAAATGACACAAAGTCCCTTATTGATCTGTAATGGAATGGCTCAAGGGAATGATGAGCAGACAGTGTGTGATTCCAGAGGTTTCTTCCAGAGCTTGTAGCACCATTGTTTTTGTGTGTTTTTATTTGTTTTTCAATGAGTGATTGGTCCTGGAATGTCACCCTGACTCCTCCACAATTGTTCCCTGTCTAATTTCCCTCTGTGTTTCTGCTTATTCCTTGGAATATGGCTCATGGATTTTTCACTGAAGCCCAGCCTTAAGAGTACAAGTTCAAAGACTGTCAGCCTTAAATTGCCTCCCAGGAGGGGTAGAGGCAGGAGTTGGCAGGTTTCTGCAATGCAAGATGATTGGTAGTGAATCTGGGTCGGAGTTTCCTATCTGTAGTGCATCATGTGTTCTGTGGCCACTTCCTGCCCTACATTGGCACTCCTAGTAATGGGTAGTTGAGCAAACACCACTAGGAATGCAAGACTGGCACTAGAAGGCGGTAAATGGGAACATTGGCATTTTGGGCGTTAATTGTTCCCCGTGGTACTAGACAATGGCTACATTCACCAAAAGATGCTTCGAATAAGCCTCTTACCTCTTCGTGGTGTAGTTTGGAAACGAGGGTTATGTAATGTAAACTGCAGTGAAAATTCAGCGTGCTGTCTGCGTCAGGTTTCTTCACGCTGCAGTTAAGTAAAGGTCCTAATTAACCCGGAGCGTGGTCATTTGCTCTGTTAATAATGCTATTGACTTCCCCTGGCTGTCGCACGTTAAGTGGCAGCTTTCGGTGAATAGGTCCTGGCGTACGCCTGCCGCTCCAGGTGTTGTGGTGACTCCTGGTTCGCAGACGATGCAGCTGCAGGGCGGTTGCCTGACGCCAGCACTCTCTTACTGCACTTAATCAACATGGTTTTGGTTTCATTGAGCATGGGTTATGGGTTTCAGATCTTCCCTCCGTCCCACTCATTAAGTTACGGTTGCTAATAGGTTGACTAATAATTGGCATACATTGAGTTAATCGACAGGTATAAGCCTCAGTGCTGATTAATGTAGTTTGTTGCAGCTTATGAATTTTACTGTTCAACTGCTGATTCAAGGGTGGAATTAGTTCATGTTAACAAGGCTGTATTTCCAGGCCTATGTAGTAAAACATTACATGAGCGGATGGGTGTTTTATAGCCATACCTACTGTTCTGTGGTCCCCCTCTTTCCAGCGATTGGTTGGTAAATGGTGCGATCCCTGCATCTGTGGGGGGGCGATCATCTTTGGGTGTGGGCACGGGCCGGTTCTTCTGTGTCAGGGGCGGTCCGGTACGAGAGTCCCGAACACTGTGTTCAAAGTCGACGCCACTCTGTACATGGTTGTGTGAAGTGCCCATTGTTTCTCGCAGGCCAAGAGCGACGGGTGAAAAGATGACCTCACGAGTCATTCGCCCTCCATTGGTGCCAGTGATTGATTTTGTTATTAGTCTTCAATCTCAACATGCTTGAGTGTTTCGATGCCTTGGCCTCGATATCACAAATCTTGTTTTTACCGCAGCAGTCAAATCTGGGCAAATATTTACTTTAGTCTGTGTGTAGGATTACACAACCGCAGGTCTGTCTGACAGGGGGCTTGGTCTGCTTGTCGTCAGGGTTGCATGGAGACTTTACATGCATCTTTTTCTCCTTGTTAAAACAGTCTTTTTAAGCAACTCCCGTTAATTAGTTAGTGATGCTTAGTCCCCAGGACCTGAAGATCCCCAATCCAATCAGTTTTATATGCTGCAATAAGAAGCCTATAAACAGGGTGATCACTTATCCCGTATGTGCTTATTATTATGTGGGATTAAGGGCAGTCTACAAACCGATAGCTTGGGAATGGAATGGGTTCAGGACCTCTGATGTAGACATAACTCCAGGTTAAAATTGCGCTTCCCCTTCTGTCACTAAGGAGCCAGTCGGCTTCTGTCTGTTCCTGTTGAATAGTAACGTGAATGGAATTGAGTACTGGAGGAAGAACGCGCCTGTTTTGGAAGAAAAATCATGAGCAAAATGAGCATGAGCTTATTATTTTTATTTTTTTTAAAGGTAGTAATGGTACCTGTGTTACCTCAGGCATTTCCAATTAAAATCAAGACACTGTTCAGAAGTAGCTTGTAAGGATATAAAAGGTTTTATCTGTCAAGAGGGTCACTACCAATTTCCCAGAGGTCTATGAGATTTGTAGTGCAAACTATGCCTGAAAAGTGCAATGCAATGGTGCATTACAGTTTGTTTTTCCTATTGGTCAGTTGTGCCTCCATGTCGTCCTTAGACCTGATCCACTGCACCAACGAGATGAACGTCAGCATCCCCCAGCTGGCGGACACACTGTTCGAGAGGACAGCCAATAACAGCTGGGTGGTGGTCTTCAAGGCCCTCATCACCACACACCACATCATGATGTATGGAAATGAGGTGAGGACCCTGTAAGGGCAGAGTTAGCCGGAGGGCTGACTACCAAACTGGGCTGTAACTGGGCCTGACATTTACAGATCAACTTCAAAGCACCTTTTTACCTTGATTATTAACTCATTACTGTTGGGGAAAAATGTATTAACGTAACAAAAATCCAATGAATTTCATGTCATCATTTGAAAAATATTGCAGCAGGTTTTAATGGAAGAAGTTTTAATAGAAATTTTTTGAAGTACTACGTTAACTTTAAGCTTAATTAAAAAGTAATGAATTCATCTTCTCGCCTGACAAACTCTCGGCTATTAAAACATTTTTTTATTTTAAAGTGTGCATGAATGAGTTTTCCTTTTTACCTGCATGCCGTGTATGTCCAAATTTTGTGACTGGAGCCCTACAGACGTGGTTTGTATTGACGTTTGTGTCCAAATCCTGGTCATAAAAGTCAGTGCGCAGTCAGTTCCTGAACCTGCGGCCCCCTTAAGCGGCAGTCGGAAGAGAGAATGAGAAGTCACGTGTCCTGAGTAGTAAGGTGCACTTATCACCTCTGACCCAAATTGTGGCAAAAGGAAATGATCCTCCGCATGTGGTCGTTGTGGTGTTGGCTATAAATCTCCCAGGGTGCCTTGCAGTTTGACCTGGCTATGCTGAATGGACAGAGCGGTTCGCAGAGGAAGCCTGACGACTTCAGTAGTTGCCCTGTATGGGAACAAACCCACTGCGTATTCTCTGAGCTTCCCGGGGCTCGGAGCGTTGTCTGTTCGAACACGGGGACCTGTTGCCACTCGTACCGGCAAACCACCTCCTGAAATGAACATTCTCCTGC
This sequence comes from Hiodon alosoides, assembly GCA_025775065.1. NCBI lineage: Eukaryota > Metazoa > Chordata > Actinopteri > Hiodontiformes > Hiodontidae > Hiodon > Hiodon alosoides. Next base: position 3,887 of record JAOYSI010072267.1, read on the forward strand.
AGCTCAGCACAAAAGGGTTTTAATCTTTAAATTGCATGGACGCAGCAGGAGCACGTATGAAGAACACCGGGACAAAAGATGGTTTACGCACGTTGTTCTGAGATAATGTAGCCGGGCTAAACCTGCCCATGCTTTGAGTGAGTTTGGCAATGAGGTGGTTGAATCTGTTCCTGTTTGGCAAAACAAAAAAACCGCAGACGGAAATTCAGTCTTAACACACTTGAGTTGCGTGATACCCGTTCCTGATGGGATTGAGCAAGACGCTCCAGTTAATGAAACAAAAAAACGCCCACGGAAGCCCGTCGTGTGGTACCGATCTCAGTGGGCACTTTACAAAAACGGGGATTGGACCTGGGGCTAGTGTGAATAAAGAGGGGATCATCAACTGATGACGGCGCTTTCTCGTGGTTACTGTTGCCAAAGGCAACCCGCCATTTCGAAAGGCTCTGCCCTGGCTAACAGTGATATTTAACAATTTCGAGTTGGTTAATGTTTTTTCTGGTGAAGTTGTTTCTCAGTATTAATATCAATGTGTATATCGTGCTAGCATGGAATTGCATTCGTAACGATATATTTTATCAATAAAAATAACCTACTGCCTACTGGCTGGGTCAAATAAAATAACATATTGAATGCCGGAAGTTCAGTTTGATGTGTCTTACAATGACCTGATGTATCAACAAACTAGGCTCACCGACCTTGGTGGCATTTCGGCTCGACTGTTTACTAATAGTTTATCACTCTAAATCGATAAGCCCTGTCTTGTAAATGTATAGTATCTTCTGGAACTTTTTGGAAGGTCGCCTGTATCAACATTGGATGTAAGAGTATGTGGCACACAACTGCTATACGTTGGTTGAATGATTGCCACGATAGAAAAAAGTTTCCTGGAACTGGGCGAAACCTGCGACACCAAAAAGGTGAAGAAAATCGTCGTCTTCTCCGAACAGCCATGGTTTTAGTTTTTTGCCTCCTATAGTCTCTGTTCCGCTGTTAGGGTTGAGGAACAGGTGGACTCGCGGTGTTGTCTGGACACATGCCTGTGTCCGTTATCATAGTGAAATGCCCGTTTAAAAACCACTTTCTGTGCCAAGGTCACGTTTGGTTAAACCAGGGGTCTACGGCCTCTCTAATTAATAGAAGTTCAGAACAGCTGGGGCACTCTGCTGTAATTTGACATCATTTTATCCACCTTAGAGATTAAGAATTTTCGTGGAACGGAAACCAGAATGATCTCTGGATGTTTACCGACCCTTGGGTTAAACAAACACAAACACAGTCATAGTGTTGGCAGCTCTCTAAACTACACTTCTGTCTACACCTGTGAAGTACCCAGAGATAAAATTATTTAAGGTAGAAAAGTTACCTTTGGTCATGGTTTTAAAAAAATTTTATTTTATAAAACAGTTATCCATAAATCATTCGCCTTTCCAGAGTTCTGTCAGTTGTGTACATTTTTATTTGTGCAAAATGAAATCGATAGAGATTAACATTCTGAACAAATGTGACGGCTGTCCTGCAGAACCTCACTAAATAAAGAATGTATGTCAGACTGTCACAATCAGTGGCGTTTTTTCTGGGAATGGCCAAATGTGGTCGAGTTTTTGTGTCCGCGTCACATCTAACCCACACGTATTCTCCACCGATTGAGTCGTTCCGAGGACCACCGAAAGACCCTTCCTGGCGCCCTCCGGAATGTCAGACCGCTACGCCGCATCTGTGGACTGGTCGATCTCCTCTCGCCGTAGCGGTCAGGCTGGGCGGTGACCGGGGCGTTCCATTATGGCAGCATTCCGCATCAAGAACAAATAAAGGCTGTCGAAAGATGGAGCTGTGTTGAGCTTAACCTGGTAATTGGGTCGTTCTCGCAATGGGATCATTTTCATGGTTTAGAGACTGTTTGATATGCAATGTTTAATGTACCCCCTAATGTAAAATAGTGGTGGAAATTAACTTCATTTTACCTGCAAGTTCTACATTTATTATAAACGAAGGACAAGCAGATCAGACACAAGGGAAATTCTTGCGGGGAATGAACTCATGAAGTACTTATGATGGGGACACATTGTAATCATTCCTCCTTTGATTGTGTGTTTTTTCTGGGTCTCTGAAATTATGGGTATGACGTTGCTTCAATAGCATTGCGTCAAGACTGACAACAGCAAAAGGAAAAAACAGAAAGCGCTGACTCGGTGTCGGATCGAGGACAAGGAGCTGAAATGCGTCATAGATGTCGAGTGGGACCGTTCAGTCACGTACTGGTATGCATACGTTAACCCCTGAAGCGCTTCAACTGGGTGGGCCGGGGCAACGCGCCAAATGAGTTTCGAGAGGGGTAATATTGGTTATGGAGGAGGGTGGATGGTGAGCTCTGGGGTAGAATTAAAAGCAGGGACGTGTGCCTTTTCAGGAATCCTTCGGATGGGGTTGGGGTCCCTCCCAACGTCTGTTTCACCCAGCCAGTCCAGTGTGCTCTACGCGCCGCTGTGTTCTCCCGGTCACAATCGCTTAAACGGCATGAGCTAGATTCAAACCTGCCAGATCTAGCATCTAGCAAACGCCGCTTGAGCGGTCAGATGAGACCATTTCTAATCCAGATAATGATTTTGCATTACACAATTAAGAGGTGGAATGAAACTCGGCAGACACTACCCCTGCAGGACCAGGGTTGGACACCCATGTCATGGAGGAATGTCAGAACAGGGAGGATGATATGGTCGCAGGAGCAGAAAGGTAGGGTTAGATTTAGGTAGGGCACACGTTTTCTAACGCTCAATATTTAAGTCGGTATAGTTTCCATTATCGGGTTTTGTGTTTGTGTTTTTTTCCACGATGATGCCCAACATTTGAGAGGAACTTCAGTGTGTGGGTGTTATTTCCTTGTCCTGTCTTGCACCAGTGATAATGTACCTGTAACGTACCGCACGCTCTTTCCTGCCGTTGCTCGGACTCCCGAGATCATTAAACTCATCCACTGTGGGCGTCCACCCCCCCCCCCCCCACATGAGGGGAATAAGCCAAATTTTGATGTAAAAAAAAAAATTTCATTTAGAATCGCTTTGTGTTAGACATGATTTGTTCGTTAAATATTCAGTGGTATTTTTTTATTGTTTATTAGATATTAAAACATTGATAATCGTTTGTGTCCTGAAAGACCAAGCCATTCATCGAGTAATATGGAAATGTTTGTTGAATTCGGGCAATTTTTATTCGATCCCACATTTTTTTCCCTTCTGGAAAATGTTTGAATATTGATGCATTTTGCTCAAGGTTGTGTTTGACAAGGTCATGTGCTCTGTCCCTGATAATGTGAAAACCAGGTATTTAGAAAAGCCAGAGTGAAGCTTCGATTGCTTTGACCTGGGCATCTTTAGCCGAGGGCCAAATGCTAATGACGGACGTGCTCGAAATACACCGAGCGCATGTTCTTCTCCCGGGGTGGCCGTCTTTGTCCCGAAATCTTGGAGCCTGTCCCCTTTTCCTTGAGCGAGGAAGGAAGTGGGTGGGTGTTTGCTGTTGACGAATGTACAAGCTTTTCATCCCTACTAGTATGGAATCGTTTCAGAAACGAAGCTGCCCTCCTTCCTTTGGCATTGGCCGCTGCGGCCTGGTCAGATCTTCGGATTAGCATCATGTCGGGAGCGTCCAAGAGAAGGTGGCATGATTGTACAGAGCGCTGCTGGTTCCCACCCTTGGGGTCAAAGCCAACTGCCATGAAACTGCCCTTTGGAAATGACCGCAAACTGCTAGCCTCTGTTCTGATGCTAACAGTCTTTTCCTTTTTGTTTTGTCCGTTTCCTCCTCTTCCAGCGGTTCATCCAGTACCTGGCGTCGAGAAACTCCTTGTTTAACCTGAACAACTTCTTGGATAAAGGTGCATTGCAAGGTACGCATCAGTTACCCGTTAATCGGGTCGGGACTTAGAGTGGGCCAATATCGGGATATTGAGGTGGCTTCGTTCACTGCTGTGTTTTTTCACAAAAAGTTCCGGTGTCGTCTGACCTTAATAATAATCACTTTATAGAAATGTTTAGAGTTTCTTCCTAGACTAAAGGTCATCCAAGGAACAGGCGAGGCTCAAGACCGGCCACGTGTGGTATCTTGTGAATGTGCGAAAGTCTTTGGGAGAGTACTGTACAGGTGTGCGCCCTGCATCTGTGTAAAGGTTTCCTCTGTTTGCCAGGCTATGACATGTCCACCTTCATCAGGCGCTACAGCAGATACCTGAATGAGAAGGCTATGTCCTACAGGCTTGTGGCGGTGGACTTCACCAAAATGAAGAGGGGGTATGAGAAGCTTAGTCTCCAGATATGTTTGTTTTGAAAGATTGATAGAGCCTCTGAGTACAGTTTGACTATCGCCCAGGGGTTTCCTGTCCTGGTCCTGAGGGGGCCCCCCTTTGTGTTTTTGCTGTTTTTACTTCAGCTTAAAGTCACCTAATTATTACCTTCAAGCGAACAGATCAAGTGTGTTGAAGTTTGGAGGTATTTAAAAAGAGAGATGGGAAAGCCCCACGGATGGGGGTTTTCCTGGAGCTGGCTTGGTAGCCCCTGCCGTATACGTCTGGTTCTCGGCTCCTGTGTGTCTGCAGACGGATTAGCGGGGACAGGTGCCAAGATGTGTCCCCTGCTTTCATTTTGCCAGAATTGATGGGGTGATGCGCACCATGAACACGGAGAAGCTGATCAAGACTCTGCCCATCATCCAGAACCAGCTGGACGCACTGTTGGACTTTGAGGTAGCCATGCGTTGTCCTGTCCTCCGGAGAGTCTGTGTGTTTTATACTTCAGTGAGCCAGCGTGCACACATGTCTGTGCATGTTAAATCCTGCTTTCTTTCAGCTGGCTTTCATACTGATCGATTTCGGGAATCCTTCAGAGGTCATTCGTCCATTGATTAGCAGACATTTTAAAATGACTTACACATCCATTTATACAGTTTGGGGCTCTGCTGTGCTCCTATTGTTGGCGCATATGCGTCTTTTGCGGCCGCAAAAAATTGCGTGCCTTAGATCATAAAGGAGAGGTGATCCTTCAACTTTTTCCCCCCTCTACGGAAAAAGTGGCTGCATCCTAATTCAGTTAAATTGCAACACATCCTGGGATTGTAGTACATGAAGGAATTTAACCGTACACTGCAAACCCAGGATGCATTGCATCGTAACATGGACGGCGTGTAATTTTTTTCCTGCCAGATGTTTATTGTATTAATAACCTCAAGTCTATTTAGGCAACGCCTTGCCACGTATGCATCCAAATATTGACTTAACTACTGCGTTAACACCGTCACACACACCTGCCCGTTTGCCATTGTTATGTGTTACTATGGAACTTGTGGTGTAACAAAATCCATGATGCTACTGTTACCTCAGTAGCAATGAATCGTGGGTTGTTTACTTCCGACCTTGCCCCTTATTTGTTAGAATGGAGTATTTAGATTTGAAGTTACCGCTGGGTGCTGAGAGTAGAGCGAAAATGAATCTGGCACTGTGTCCTGCTGGGAACTGGAGTCTGAGATCCCTGCTTTACGAGCTTCTATATAACCCCCCCCCAGGCCAACCCCAACGAGCTGACCAATGGGGTCATCAATGGCGCATTCATGCTGCTCTTCAAGGACTCCATCCGTCTCTTCGCTGCCTATAACGAGGGTGTCATCAACCTGCTGGGTGAGGAGGAAGTCTTCCTCTGGGCCCCTACGTTGGCTCTTTTTACCGTAATATGAGGTTACTATTAACAGCCATGACTGTGCTGCTGAGTTTCTTAGAAACAGCTTCTGCATGCTGGCCAAAATGGTGAAATAACTGCTTTGAATTTGTGAGTGGTAGGGATAGGGATTAAGTTTAATATATGTGTTTTTATTGGTGCATGATATTTAGGTTTTAACCCCTTTTACACAGTGTCAGGGAATATGATTTACAACCTGTGAACTGTGTACAGTCTCACAGTTAATAATGGTTTAGAAAGCATAATACGGAGACAGCGTTTTTGGGGTCAATGCCTAATGGTGTCCTTTCTTTCTTTTTCCCTCAAAAGAGAAATATTTTGATATGAAGAAAAACCAATGCAAGGAAGCTCTGGAGATCTATAAGAAGTTTCTGTACAGGATGACCAAGCTGTCTGAGTTTCTCAAAGTGGCAGAGGTAATGTTTCAGTTTCTCTTTTCCTATCAGGGGAGGTGTCAAATGTGAGAACAGGGCTGGTGCAACGCTGTCCTTTTTGGGTTCCACTGCCCCTTTTCTCTGCTGGCCTTAATCCCTTTCCACCCAGAGATCTTAATACCAGCAACCCCAGGAAGAGCTGCGGTGGTTGACCCAAAGCTGTGTTTTGTAGGCCAGGGATACTCATCTCCGTCCTCTTAAACTCAGTGCTGGACCAAAATGTCTCTCCAGTTGCCTCATGTTGGTGAGGTTACAATTGTATGAGTGGTCCAGTGTTTTTACAGAACAGATGCTATGTTAGAGGCGTGCTACTTTGGAAAGGCCACAAAGTGTTGTGAAAATGGGGAGATGGAACTAAATTACAGCTCTCACTATAGTGATTTCAGCGTCTCGCTTAATAGCCTCGATACAATGTTTAATTGGCCAATTTAAAAAGCCACCTTTGGATCTCTTTGAGCGGAGGCCCTAATTTCCTTCTTATTGCGTAATAGTAATTCGTAAGGATTTAAAAATGACCTACCGCTCACTTTATTGGACGAGGATGAGAGCTCTTTGGTCTGGCGAAAGGGCTGACTCTGACTCATGGTCCCAGTGTTGGCGCCCAGGCAGAACTCGTCTCGCTCGGCTGGGATTGCTTGTGTGGCCCCAGGCCTGGTCTTGCAGCCTGCCGGGTTGCCTGAACTGCCCTTGGGTTGCATGGAATGGTGAAAAAAAACACCTCCCTTTCCCCGCACTAAGAACTTGTGACTGCCTGCACACTGAGCCGAAGGGTGCAGGGGCTCCTGCTGTCTTAACTGGTTTTGGATGTACGTTTTCCGGGTGTCCCCCTACCTGCATTTGATTTGGCATGGTTTTTTTTATTTTTTTGACCCCCCCCCCCCCCCAGTTTTCTCCCGATGGTTTCTGGGAAGGGACCAACAGCATGCTTGTGTGTTGCCCCTTCGTAATTCCCCTTGGGCCCGTCTTGACCTCGCCTGAGTTATTTTCATTTAATTTTTTTGCCTCGTCCTCCTTGGCGAAGCAGGTTGGGGGTCACCGTTACCGTTACCGTTACCCCTCCCTAAATATAACAGGGAGAGAGTACTTTCTCTGGTAATCGGTGAGAACGCTCTCCTACCACAATCTTTTTGTAGATGACGACTGTGCTCCCATAGAAGTCTACATTTTCTCCAAGTTTATGAACATTTCTGTTATTTCTTGTATTTTTTTAATTTTGATACCAGCCTTCTACTGTTGTGGTGGGTGGGGGTGTGGGCTAAAACTAAACTGTCATTGGCTTAAAGGGCGCATTCATTTCCTGTAAAAACAAAATTGTCTTTACCATCCATGTCTCGTGCAGTTTTTCCAAAGTCAACATTGGTGTTTCTTTTGAATGTATCTCACCTTGCGGTTACATGAGTGCCCCATCCCACAATGCCAGACTCTGAATCAGAGTTTTGCACCAGTCCGAGGCCTCTCAGTGTGCAAACCCATTTCAATCCAGTCTTCTGTGTATGTTTGAGCATGCCAAAGTCCCTTCTTTCTGTTCCGTGTACAGTCAGTCACTGCATGGAGTAATTGGCCCTTTTGTTATATTTTTCTTTTCTTTTCTTATCCCTCTTCCCTCCCTCTTCCTGTTTTGTTGTTGTTGTCGTTGTCATTGTCGTCGTGGTGGTGGTGTTTTGTTTTCCTTTTGGTTATCGTTCTGCCCCTTTTTTGTGACACAGCAAGTTGGAATTGATCAGGGTGACATCCCAGATCTAACACAGGTCAGTGTACATTTCATCTCAATTTCTACGCGTTACTTCATTTAAAAAAAACCTCATTCCCTACTCACCCTGCAGGTCTCCGCCCCCTCTCTCTCTCTCTCGCTCGCTCGCTCGCTCTCTCACTCTCGCTTCCTTGGCCACAGTCACCCTTTTGTCCCCCCCCCCTCCATTATTAAACGCATTCAACAGACGAGCTCGAAATCAAGCTTTTAGTTCATTTTCTTCTGTTTTTCTTCACATTGATGGTAATTACAGACAGTATTGCATTCGTAATACTGTAGACATAGTGATTAGGGTTTAGTTATTTCTTGGTAGCATTTTTTGTTAATGTCCACGATGCAGATTGTGGTTGAATTATTAAAGATCAAGTCAGAGGGCTGGAAGACAATAATCTGATGATAGTGTTAAAACATTTAACAGAAAACAGTGTATTCAAGAAGGTCCATATATATATATATATATATTTTTTTTTACTCTGTCCAATGTAACAAATGGACATTGCCAGTTAGATCAAAGTCTCTTCTTACTGTAAGTTTACGAACGCCCACACAAACTAAATTTGTGCTGCGAGCCCTTGGGTCTTTTACCAAGTTTTAAAAAACATTTTTAATGTTTATTTAAATTTTTTTTAGATTTTTTTTCCCCCCCCATTTGATGAATAGGTTAGCATGTGGTGGTGAGATTTTGAACCGGGCGGTTTAGGCCACGTCATCCAAAGCCATCCCTGTCCTGCGGTGGGGAGAGCAGTGAATGGTTAATTCCTTCCCTTCCCCTGTTCTTTATTGGTTTCTTCTTTTCGGAGGATATATACGGCTTCTTCTTTGACTTTTTCTTTACAAATGCCTTGTAGATTTCTCAGTAGAAGCAAACTTCCCCCTCGGTTTATGAACATCTGAGAAATCTGTCCTTCCTATAGCTGACCGGCTTTGGCTTCCAGATTCTCCCAGGTCCGGTCCGGTGGGTTCTCTGGCTTGATCCGTCAGCCATTTCTTATCCAAATAACGCTTTCAAATTGAAGTTATGAGGTGAGGCGAAATTCGGAGCAGTCAGATTATATAATAAATGTAAATTATAATTTACATTTAAGTTTGAGATATACCTTAACTATTTCAAACATTTGAGAGGATGGAAGCCAAAGTTACCAGTGAGTATTTTTGTTGTGAATGTTTTGTGTTTAAGCATATATGCACTCCTGCGTATGGAAAGGCCAAATGTGCCAGGGGTTTATTGAGCGGGACAATTGTGTTGACTGCCAATGGAGGGGCGTAGCGTAGTGCCTCGCAGGCCTGTGTATATGCTGGCATGAGAACCCGACTGAAGTGTGCATGTCAGCTGAAGCGCCTCCGCCCGTCTTTCTGTCTCTCCTCTTCATTTTGTTTCTCCCGGAGGCTTGTTGGAGCTAATGCTCGAGGCATGTAACCTTGATTTGGGATGGTGTTGGTCTGTGTGAATCCTGCGAAGATCCAGCCCTACCTGTGTGTGTGTGTGTGTGTGTGTGTGTGTGTGTGTGTGTGTGTGTGAGTGAGAGAGAGATCGTAGGTGAGTGCTTGTGTGTGAGAGTGATCGTAGGTGAGTGCTCGTGTGAGTGAGTGAGTGTGTGTGCGCGAGTGTGTGTGTGAGAGAGAGATCGTAGGTGAGTGCTTGTGTGTGTGTGAGTGTGAGAGAGATCGTAGGTGAGTGCTCGTGTGTGAGTGTGAGAGAGATCGTAGGTGAGTGCTTGTGTGTGTGTGAGTGTGAGAGAGATCGTAGGTGAGTACTCCTGCAGTGGAGTTTCACCCCTGCCCCACCCTCCCGCCTCCCTTACCTCTAGGCCCCCAGCAGCCTCCTGGAAGCCCTGGAGCAACACTTGGCTTCCCTGGAGGGGAAGAAAACCAAGGAGTTCTCAGCAGCCAGCAGGTACAGTACACCAAACAGCCGCACACAGTGCAAAACTATGACTTGAGTCTAAAGGTAACAGATTGCACTTGTATATTCCGTGCCTGAAATGGCAGTTTTTGTCTGAAATAGAGTTAATCAATGCTCTAAATGAGTTCAGTATAGTTTAGGGCAGCAGACCGTGGAGCCTGCCTCCCTTCAGTCCCTGCCTCCTCTGCCCCAGCAGAGCCAGCACCCTTTCCAGCGCCGTGTCCTCGCTCTCCAACACCGGCATGTCCTTCAGCCGCATGGACGAGAAGGAGAAGCAGCTGGCACTGGAGGAGGAGCAGAGCCGGCTACAGTCCCTCAAGGTGGGCCCGGATTTCGGCTTCCGCTCCCGGAGCCTTGTCTGCGAGCACGTTCCCCAGGTGTGCTCCTGTAGCTGTCTCCTGTAGCTGACTCGCAGCTCTGAAACGACCACACCCGCTTGGTGGCCGTACACACCGATTTTGGTTTCCCCCACGCTGATGTTTCAGCCTGAATAGCAGCTGATCTTATTATGCGTATGTGATATCATATTAGAGAACCTGTTTGATAATGAAGGAGGTCTCTGGAGCCAGCAGGCACAATACAGTGCTGCAGGGTAAAAGGAAGTGGCTATTACTGTGAGATGATGATGATGATGATGATTGATTATGATGACGCTGATGTTCCGAAGGACCAGCGGCTGAAGGAGATTAGCATGCAGACTCCCACAGTGTCCCCCAGTACGCAGTCCATGGGCAGTGCCAATGGAAACGGCGTCTGTCCGGACCTCTTCTCCAACCCCGCCGGTGCTCCCTCCACTAACAGGTATGCTATTCCCCCTCAGGCTAACGGATACGCTGCCTCCAATTCGTTTCGGGTCATGAAGATCAAAAAAATGTTTTCGACATCATTTTCGCGCTGTCGTTCCCTTTCCGTAGCATGCCAAACCTCGCCAGCGACCTGTTCGACCTCCAGCCTGCCTTCGTACCCACGGTCCACAGCACACCCGCCATCTCCACCGTCAACAGTGCCTGGGGAGGTAGGGCCTCTGTCCCCTGAGCTGGGAGGTGAAGGCGTAGTCCTCCAGACCTCAGTCCTGTGTGGAGGCGTGTGCTTGTGTTACTGTGACGCATTAACTCAGTTACTCCTACATCTGAGTAATGATTTGAAAATCATTTGTTTATTATTTGCTTTTTGAAAAATATTGTTTCTGCATGTTTGTTTAATTCCACTAGGTGCGAGTAGGTTCAGTAACAACGTTTCTGGACGGTCATTAGATACTTCACTTTAGTGAGTCAAAGGATAGATGGTTGTGGATATCTGATATCTGTGGATACCAGATATCTGCAGATTAGCAGTGGCATTCCTATTGGTCAATATGGACTCCAGTGTAAAACCTCAGCAGTAGGGCTTAAGGGTAACGGACATCAGCAGTAGCACATGTGGGAGATTTTGTTTTCCTTGGGTATTACATGCCAAGTCATACCCTCCTGTATTCTGTGAGGGGTTGACCTTGTGTCAACTCAACCCATTGATCCTTGCTACAATTAGTCACCTCAGTAGAGCAGTCAGGAACCACCAGGCTGTTTCCGTTGCATTGTTTGTCAAAGTCAGATGATTAAATTGGGACGGAAAGGTCATGGAGACTTCTCTGTAAGTGGAGACTGCCTGTTTAGCAGAAATAGGAGGTGGACGGGGAAGACGTGTGACAGACGTGTCACGTGGTGGGTCAGGAAGGGCACTTGGTGTAGATATCAAGACGTTTCACTGTAAAATGGCGGCTCAGACCAGAGCAGAAGTAACATCTGGGTTGTAATGAGGCCATCTGCCTTGGGCCCAGGCATTGTGGGTATCTGCAGCAAGAGCGTGGCCTCTATGTTTGCGAGGTGCAGCTGTTTAGCCAATTAACCTTCACTCGTGTCAGTCAGTCGCTGCGTGGAAGGGAAATGCTGGACCCTCCGGGACGAGACTGTAGAGGATTGGTCGGGGACTTGGTCGAGAACCAGCAAGTGTAGCGTAATCGAGACGGCAAAAGCTAGCAGATGGGCTGGACCTTACAGCCATGCAGACGGAGGAGGGCGGTGGAGAGGAGGAGAGGAACACGGCTGTGAGTTCTTAAAGAAAGGCGATGTGAGGTGGAGGCGGAAGTGAGAGACGGTGACAGAGCCCGTGATGAGAAACCCGTCTGTGCCTGCTCTGTCCAATCCCCCCAGGTCTGGAGATCCATCCCGTCCAACGGAGTGCTCCCTTGTCCACAATGAATGTAGATTTCGATGCTGTGTTCGGGAGTAAGGTTGCCAATAAGGAAGTGGAGCCTCAATCTGGTAAAAAAAAAGAAAAAGAAAAGAAAAGCAAACCCTGAACTAAAACAAAAAAATTCTGTTGCTGGATCAGCGCATTTTCCCAAACAAAAGCTTGACGCTTGCTCCGACCTCTGGCCTGGACGCGTTTTCTGCCTCTGCTAACACGACTACCTCTCAAGCTGTTGCATCTGTTCTTGGTGTTGTCATTAGTACGATGTGGTTTGTGGTTTCACTTAAATTGCGTTCACCCGGCCGACTTCTTCTGAAGTACCGTACCAGGTTAAGGACACAAGAGCCGCACCCCCTCGTCGCTTTTGTGTCTGTCAGTGCCGTGTTTCGCGATGTTCGTTTTCCTTAAAATCACGGGCCAAGATCGGCCTTTCCTCCCTAATAATTCTCTTTCTCTCCTCTTTTACCCTGATCTCTGTCACCTTCCTGGTGGCTTTTCCTATGACTGGTGAGTGGGGCCCGTTTTTGTCGTTCTTGCTTACTAAGCAGGAAGCCACCGTTTATGAATGCAGCCCGTCAGCAGACTCCCCAGAAGCCAGCTGCCGTTTCCTAAATAAATAAGGAAGTCTCTTTTCCGTTTGGTGAGGGCCGTGTGTGACATGCCGCCGGTGGTTTCTGTCGCCGGCGTGCATTTTGGCTCCCCGGTGTGTGCCGTCTAGTCGTCGTAATGGCTGTCATTAAGACAATGAGCCCCCGACTGGTGGACTATGCTGGGAGGGAATTACTCCGCCTAATTGGCTGTTACTGCTGAGAACAAGAGCGATCGCTGCCCCCCCTTGGGGCGCGTTCCGTCAGTGTGTTTCAGTAAGAGCCTGTGCTGGACGAGTGGCCTGAGTCCGACCGGGACAGTGGCAGGTGGCTTCTTGGGTGTAGTGTGATTCCGCTTTACTCCTCGTTTAGCTTTGCGAATCTGTGTTTTCGGTGCCCCCTGTGTACAAGCCATTTTGACTGGATGCCCCCCCTCTTCAGGTCTGGGCATGGCAGGAGACCTGCTGAAGCCCACGATGCCCGTGCAGAGCCAGCCTCCGGCCATTTCACTGCACTCCGGGGGAAAACTCCTGGCCAGTGATCTGGACTCCTCGTTGGCCAACCTCGTGAGCAGTGCGTGCAGTTTTGTCTCTTCCACTCTCTCTTTCCAAAGCTCTGTTTTGATGTGAAGTTTGACGAGACAGCGTAGCCCATACTTTCAGAAACGGGCCAGAACGGTTCTTACCCATCTCTGACAAAATTATAGCCTTCAGTGTGTAAAGTATAAAGTGATAACGTTCCTTCAGTCAGACTTTGAACTTAAGTCCTTATGTACCCGGTGATATTAATGATGATTCAGAGAGAATTAACATGAAACGTAAAAGTGTGGATTGTTCATATGCCTTGAGTGTGGGGGTGTGAGTCTTCTGTATTATTCCTTCCTTCGGTCATTTATCAGACTGCGTTCCTAATGTCTCTTTCACAGACCTGCAGTTTGGAGGAACACCAGCCAAAAAGTAAGCGTTTGAATTGAGGAAGAAGTCGTACGATTGCAATTATGTATATATTTCAACACAAAAAAAAGCCGTTTAAAAATTTTTTTTTTAATGGTGGATACCTGTGGGTCACAAGTGTATTTGTCTCTTGAACCCTCTCGCCCAGGCCGGAAATGCAGTGGACCCAGCAGGGCGAGAAGAAGCTGACGGGCGGAACCAACTGGCAGTCCAAGACCATGAGCACCACCACGGCCTGGAACCCGGCACCCATGGCCCCGGCGCCCATTCCCGTGCCGCCCATGGTGGGTCTCGCTGTTCGCCACCCTCCTGCCGCCCCGCCCCCTTCTCAATAGTTCTTAACCTTGCCTCTGAGCTTCCTTTCAAAGGAGCCACACGCTCAGTTTGATCTGCCCATTCAAGTTTTAAGCACAAATTTAAATGTTTGGGTTTTTTTTTTGGTTTTGGAGAAGCACAGAGATCAGTGCAATTTCTGTTTGTATTGCTAAACATTTAAAGGAAATTTACTTTACAAAAACCGGAAACTCTGCCGAAAGAAAGACCTCAAATGAGGAAGTAGATTTTTTTTTAATTATATAAATGCGCATTATCTTGCATACTAAAATAAGTGCAGTTATATTTGAACAAAAACAACAAAAAAACCCTACTGATTTACGAATATTGACCTTTTCGGTTTGATTTTTTTTTCTTCTGCTTTAAAACGTTTCTTTCTTTCGTTTTCTGCTGTAACTTGCTCCTTCGCTTGACTTCCTGTCGGGTTTTGTTTTTCACCTACTCGTCCTTTCTGCACTTCCTTTTTACGGCTCCCCTCTTCCTGTCTCCTCTGGACATTCCACGCTCTCTGTCTCTCCCTATTGCTGCAGAACGGAATGATCTATGCTGGTTATGTAAGTATTGCGTTGAGGACACGAGAAGAGATTTCCCTCGCTTTTCTGGCACCGTCCCTGTGATTCATTACCGTGAACGTTCTACATGTTTAGCGATGGCGGGGAACACGTAGTTGGATGAGTCAGCTGCATGCTGTTTTTGTGTCACACGTCTTTCAAATAACCCACCCACTCTGGAGCTTAATTGGGTGATTTGGTGTCATCAGCCGCGATGATGGTGGAGCTGAAATGGTTCCTGGGGTCACCTGTGTCGTGTCACCTGCGCCACGGTCACTTACCTGTGGTGTATACTCCCCTCTGCTGCTTTGTATTATGTCGTGAGATGTTTTGCATCTCAAACAAAGCAATTCTTCTGTATTCTGAACTAAGTGTAGGAGCCCAATTATGACACTGGATTATATGACGGAGTGGGGCCCCATCAGAATAATTCCTGTCAGAATTTAGCTTCGGGGTAACAAGAGATGGGTGGTGATTAGTTGATTTCCTCCCATTAATGGAATGCTGTTTTAGCTGATATTTGAGGGAGTGAAACCAAAAGAAATTGAAGTTTGTCTACAATTGAGATGTGTGTGCCTTATATGCAGATCACCTGGTGTCTGTAAATATGCAGGAACATGTCTGTAGCAGCTTAACCCTGCATGTCCTGGGACTGGTAGAAAACGAGTGCGTCTCAAGAAGCCGTCCTACTCATTATGTTCTCTCCTCCATCCTGTCCTCACAGGCTCCAGCGCCCATGGCGTTTCCCATGACGGCGCCTCAAGTGCCTGTGTACGGAATGGTGAGTCCGTGACGCTGAACCCCTTCCAGTAATATCTCGGGCCTGGCCCTGCACTTGTCAGTAGACCAGGTTTGATTTTAGCCTCTAGGGCCACGTTTTCCACACAGCTAAATTGCGTCCATACATTCTTCTTCAAAGTAGTCTTTTGTCTATTGTTCCCGTGAAAACCAAATCCTCCGTTCTCCCCCCCCCCACAGATCCCCCCACAGATGGGGCAGATGAGCAGCGTTCCTCTCATGGCTTCACAGCCCATGATATACAACCAGCCTGTCCTCAGACCCACCAACCCCTTCGCCCCCATCCCTGGAGCTCAGGTAGGCCCGCCGTAAATGAACGCAACCGCCGGCTTTCTGAATCCTAGTGAGACCGTACCCACACACTTCTTAAGACAAATGCTTTGTAATTCGTCCCTGGGAATAAACCCCCGGAGGATAAACGGCTGGTATGGTTGTTACTTTGTGCTACACAGAGTGGTTTGCTAATGTATTCACGCCCTTAGCATTATGTCTCATTCTGTTGAATCAGAAACGATGCATTAACATTGATTTAGATCCAAATGGGAAGCTCCAAATGAACACATTTATGAGTGAAATGTGTCAGAGCCAGAAAGACGTGGGTTGCATAAGTATACCCCCCCTTAGTTAGTACTTGGTGGAAGCACCTTTGGCAGTAATTACAATAGTTAGTCTTCTAGGATTCGTTTCTGCCAGCTTTGCATGCTTAGTGCCACAGATTAGAAGTCAGGACTTTGACCAGGTCACTGAGGACATTAGTGTCAAGCCACTGCAATGTAGCTTTAGCCTTGTGTTTTTGGGTCATTGTCCTGTTCAGAGGTAAATAACCTGGTTTCACCACCACACTTTCCCCTCTCTGGTATCGACAGCTGTAATCGCCTGCGCCGGTGTACCCCGTTTAATAAACTGACTGTAAGCCTTTTCATCTCCTTTGCAGATGCAGTTCATGTAATACGGACAAAATGGTGCCGTGGCAACAGACAAACAAACAAACAAAAGAAAACAAAAAAAAACAAACAAAACAAAACGAAGAAGAACAAACACCAAATACCGTGAGGAAGGAGGAGGAAGGGGAGGGATGTGTTTTTTCGATGGTCAGGGCTCCAGCCTGTGTCAGCCCCAAACCCCCACCCTCCATCTGGTCTGAGTCTGCCCCCACCTTTATACATGTAGGAGCCCTGCTGCCCAGCACTCAATGCTTTTTCAGATTTCTGTCTATCAGAAGGGGGGTATAGATTGTAACACAGTGAATACTCACCGATGCTATTCTTTTGTGTCTTAAAAAAAAAAAAAATCTGGTCTAGTTTTCTTTTTCTTTCCTCTTGTTTGAGAAAATCCGAAAGGTCATTGACTTTTCCGACGTTGTCCAACTTTTACAGAGTGCACTTGTTACTGTAATAAATGTTACCGCGTTTATATATATATATGTGACAAGCTATGAAGCTTGCAGCCAGGATGAGCTGTGCAGGCCAGGTTTCTGTCACTAGCTGTGGTCTTGTCCCACATTCAGACATTCTAAGGTTATCGTGTGTGTTTAGGTGTTATTTGTTGTTTTTAAATGGGTGGGGTTGGCCGGGCCAGGGAGGGGAGGGGTGAAATGTGTCGATGTAATTTTAGTGTTATTTCTGTGATTGTGCACCCGTGCACAAGTCTTGAGGTTACTGACTGGCGTGCGGTTCTGATTGGTCGTCAAATTAGATTTGTCCCTCTTTTTTATCCCACCCTCCGCTGGTGCCAGTTCCCCTGCGGTTTCTTGCCAAGGTAGGACAGGACAGGTGCAAGTGAAACGCTTTGTGTGCGTGTGTGTGTGCGCGACAAGATGTTCCACTCAGTCAGATTATAGAGAAAGGGGTACTGTTGTACCTTCGTCCTTTTGAGTGTCGGTTTATGTGCGACACTGGAGTTGTGCAATTCTTTGTGTCCCCTTCTGTTTATCCCTGCAAATGTTCAACATACATGTTTGAGGTTTGAAATACCCTCTCTTCCCGATTTAGTTTGTGCGTTAGTGGAACCTTGCAGGGGTCCTCTGACATCACTTGTGTCATGACGAATATGATGGTAATTGTGGTTATAGTTTGTCATGTTTGTGTGTCAAATTTGTATTAGTGCTTTTACTAAAAGAGTTGTAATACTTTGCGGGTTGGGGCGGGTGCACGTGTGTCGTGTCAGTTTCTCACCCCTCTTTGTTGTAAGCAGTATAACGCGCGTTTATCGTTGGAGCAACTTGCTTCCAGGGCAGTGGCGTAGAGCAAGCCGTCTCATCTGCTCCGCCGATCCCTAAGGTCGGGGCTGTAGTTCTGAGCATGGGCCTGGCTCACGGGATTTTGACCCAAAGAGCGTCTATAAGATGCTCTATAGCGAGACATTACACAAAGCAGATCTCCACCCCCCCATAACGAACCACACTAGGTTCAACAGCAAGCTGATGATTGTTTTTTTTATTGGGTGATCAGTTTCTGTTGCTTGACTGTGGCTGGGGGGGGGGGGGGCGCGCGGGCGGCGGGCGCGAGGGGGGGGGGGGGGGGGGGGGGGGGGGGGGGTGGGGTGGGGGGGGTGGGGGTGGGGGGGGTGGGGGGGGGTGGGGGGGGGGGGGGAGGGGGGGGGGGGGGGGGGGGGGGGGGGGGGG
>JAOYSI010072268.1:0-21769 GCA_025775065.1 Hiodon alosoides
CTGATTAAATAAAGTGCAAAGCACTTTTTTAAAAACTTATATATTTATTTAAAATGTGGAAGTATATTTCAAGCTTAGCTAAACTTGAAATACAGTACTGTGCAAAAGTCTTAGGCACATGAAAAAAAAATATGCAAAGATGCTTTCAAAAATAATGAAATGCAAAGTTTCTAAATATAAAATAAGTACTATAAAGGACAATAAACTTTTTCTTTTTTTTTAAACCAGACAAAAAACTAAAAAAATGGAAGGGAATATTTGTTGTGACCACGCTTTGCCTTTAAACTGCATCAATTCTCTTAGGTACACTGTTTTGCAGTTTTATTAAACAATCAGCAGGTAGATTGTTCCGAGCATCTTGGAGAACTTGCCACAGTACTTCTACAGACTGGCTCTCTGCCTTGCTTTTGTCTGTCCAGGTAATCACAGACAGCCTCGATGATGTTGAGATCAGGGCTCTGTAGAGACCATACCATTTGTGGCAGAATTCCTTGTTCTTCTTTCAGAAAATGAATGTTTGGACATCTAAAAAAAAAAAAAATTCTACTGACACACTACTGCAGAAGACAAAAAATAAACTTGAAAGACTACATTTGTATAAAAAAGCTAGGGTGCCTAAGACTTTTGAACAGTACTGTATATTTTAAATAAATAAATGGATGAATGGGTAGGTTAGTAAAAAGTGTGTTTTGAAGGTAGTGATGGAGTCAGCATTTCAAATGAGGAGCACGAAGATAGTCAAGACACATGGGTTACACTGGAAAAGACTCCCATGGCGCATCGGTTTAAAGATAGCCAGAAAGCCAGTGTCAGAAGAGCAGAAGAGAGTCTGCCTGTGTAGCCTGAGGAGGTCAATAGGTGAATGGGTAAACTGAATGGACAAGTATTATTATGAAATTAGGTGTTGATCAGTCACCTTAGATTAAGAAATACAGCGCTGTATATTGTATGAATTCATTTGTTTTTGTTCATAAACAAATACCCCCCCCCCCCACCCTTAGTAATGCCCTGGTTAAGCATGGCTAAGGGTGGGACATTGTCCTCTCATTTACTTAAAGTTTTACGATTCTGCCTCTGATTATTGGTTGGATGCAATGAATAGGTGTCAAATCTATGTTCTTATTTAAGTATGTTTTTAACAGTTAAAATATTTTGTTGGAAAAAAAGCCAACATTTACAAACAGTAACATTTTGGAATTGTGTGTTTGATAGCAATAGTAGCTATAATTGTCCACCCCATTTGAAAATTTCTAGAGCTGTCAATGACATCAGATCACATGCACTTATTTATGCATACAGAGTTCAAGCAAGATGCATGTGGTCTGCAAATCTTTACATCTGCAGAGAATATGAGTGCACAGAGGCAGTGCATGCAAATACATAAAAGCAGTGGCAAACAGTATGGCCACTGTCAATTGCAAGACTGCCTATTTTTAATTTATTTAAAAAGCTCCACTGTAAACTTTGCAAAATGGTTAGATGGGCTGGATAAAGCTTTGCAGGATTTCCTACTGATATAATGAAACAGACAGTTTTGGCTCTTCTGACGCGTTTTTGCTGATTTTCTCACCTCCACATGCTGACCCTGCAGAAGCCTCTCAGTCAGCTGGACAATCTCGTGGAAAGTTGGGCGATGTGTTGGTTCCAAGTTCCAGCACATTTTTATAATCGTGTATCTGAGAGAAGATATTTAATCTTTTTGTATTTCTCATCTATTCATCTCTAACAGGTCACCTCAATTAGCAAAGACTAAATTTAATCTACTCAAAAATGGTTACATATCATCAGGGCAGTTTGCAATACACACTGAAAAAAACTGTCCTTTTTTTGCCCGTTGATGCTACACATATGGCTATGGCTAGATATAAATCAATGCCTTACAGATACCTTGTAAGAATTCTACGCTAATTTCAGTTTATTTTCTTGGCATTACATTTTAAATTCATGCATAGAGAACTAAAAATTGCTGCACTCTGGTGTCAAACAAGGTTGAGGGAAACATAAGGCCTTAGCCAGCTTATGTTGGAGCAATTAGTCCAGGAAATTCATTTAAATGTATTTGAAGGTCAAAGTAGAAGCAGGTTTCAAACCTGTCAAATCTCATTGTTTCTGAGTATCCCCAGCTTTCTAAACTTCTGGACAGACCTCAGTCTTTAAAATCCAGCCAAAACTACAGATGGTCTGTTTGACTTACATTTCTGCAGGAGCAAACTCTGGCCGGGTCATCTGGTAACCATCTCTGATCATCTTGTAGAACCTGGTGTCCACAGGAATACCTGGGTAAGGGCTCTCACCTGGAAAAGTAAATCAAATGAGATGTTTTAATTGAAAAAAAACGCATTATTTAATTTTTATTCATTTTCAGGTTTATTAATTTAATAATAATAATATTTATTTGTTATGCATCTGGTTGCAGGGACAACTGCCAAATTATAAAATATTCAATATAAATTGAAAGTATAAAAGAATATGACTGTAACAAATCAAAAATATGACTGTATTCTGTTATACTTTCAATTACGGAATTTCAGGCCCTTCTGTTTATATTTATAAATTTGGCAGTTGTCCCTGCAACCAGATGCGTAACAAATAAATATTATTATTATTATTATTTTTAAAAAGAAACTAAAATGTTTTTAAAAATTTCAGAGGATGACTTATCTCACCAAGTGTAAATATCTCCCACAGCAGGACCCCATAGGACCAGACATCGCTCTGCACAGTATACACACATCCAAATATACTCTCTGGTGCCATCCACTTTACTGGCAGACGAGCCTGAAAGAAATGCCCGTTTATAATTAAATTTGTACAAAACCAACCTGCTAGCGATGGTTATTTGATTTTCAGTACACATTTTTTATAGATTAAGGAATATGCAACAATCGCTAAAGTTGCTATTGATAAAGCAATATGACCGTGCTATCATATTATTCTGCATCATATTTTAACAATGAAATATGTGGCATAAAGAATATATTTTGTTCCACAACTGTGGTTTACCAATATTTGGCTGCTTCTGTTTTCTGATCAGATCTGAATGAATACCAATAAATTGGAGGAAGTGGCCCCTGAGGTCGTTGGCGTGGTTGAGTAGGCAACTATTAACCAATTCTTTTTTTTTTTTAACTCACGTTTCCTTTCACAACGTAGTTGGAGTCATTCATGATGTCTCTGGCTAGGCCAAAGTCACAGATCTTTGCGTCCAGGTTTTCTGTGAGAAGTACGTTCCTGGCGGCCACGTCCCTGTGGATACACTGCAGAAACATAGAAATGCAGAGACAAATAGAGAAACAGCAGTCTGTGAATGAGGGGAGAAAACTGTAACTTTGACACATTGACAATTCCTTAACCCTGCTTAATTGCTGGGCTGTATAAATAGTTTACCAGATCATTTTAATTTCAAATTTCTGTAAGTTACTTTGGTGAAATTCTCTGCAAAGGGACTGTGTAATGTAATGAATCTTTGAATTATTATTATTATTTTTTACATTTTTAGAAGCCAGGAATTCCAGCCCTTGAGCCACCTGGTAGGAGAACCCCAGCAAGTTATCCATGTCCAGTGACCATGTGTCCATATCATCCTCTGTGCCAAGGGAACCTGGATTTGAACATTAAAATCTAAGAGACATTTCTGGGGAGAAACCTTGACAAGAACCTTGACAAGCCGTGAGTTGTTATCAAACAGAAAGCCAGATGGCAAATTACCCCGTGAGGAGCTTGTTGACGTCAATCTGGACGTCATCTCTTGGTTAATCGCAGAGCAGACGGAGGCAACTCCACTGTCACTGTGCACACAGAGTTAGTGTGAGCGAGCACTGAAGACATCAAACAACATGGAATCTAGGGATGCCTAGATGTACAAACTCTCATGATTATCTACAAGCCCCGTCAGTTCATAAATCAATCATTTTTGGAGCAGGTGTCAATCATATAGAAAATCTAAGAGATAGAGCAGCCAATAAACAATCGATGTGAATAATATTTTAACAGTCCCCTTTGTGCTGGAGCAAGATGTCCTCATATTGCACAGAAACAATCAGCTATTGCCAAAAGTAAGCGTTATAAATAACATGTGCTAATTTTAACCCGGTGATCAGTCCGGCCTTACTCTCCAGTTGATGTTCTCTTCACACGCAAGTTCTTGTAGTCACCTGTCCTTTCCAGGATACCATACATGCACAGGACAGAGTGCTGGAATGTATTCGCTTTATTGCGGAGGAAGTTCTGCAGGTCACCATGGGTACAGTATTCTGTGATCATCAGCACTGGCCCTGATTCCAGACAAAGACAGAACGCAAGCGTGTTGAGAGGTTGACAGGACTGTGGGACACATTCATGAATAATAAATAATAATAAAAATTAAATGTGAATCTTTTTCTGCAACTCTGGCCGTGACACATTATTATGGCCCCTCTGTAGCTCTGGCTGGTTTAGCTTACCTCCCTGAGTGCAGGCTCCCAGCATGTTCACAATATTCTTGTGCGGTCCCAGGTGACTTAATATCTTAAGCTCAGCCATCAGGGCCTCTTTGTCATCAAAGTGGGCTGTTGCTGAAGGAATTTGCAATCACTTGTTTTTTTGGCATAAATTAACATATACATTTGAATAGAAAATGGACCCTGTTGTTTTGAAAAATTCTTTGTTATTTTTATTTTACACCAACGAAAGCTTGAAATGCACTGTGAATCTTAGAGAATGATATGATTCATACATTTCCCTCACATATGTGACTTACGTTTGAGCATTTTTACAGCGACTCGCATTGCGTTGTCCTCCTTCCCCAGACCATAGGCTGTGGCCTCTACTACTTTCCCGAATGCTCCTGCACCCAGAACCTTCCCTGAAACAGATCCATCAGCTGGTCACAAAAGCTCTGGGAATTTTCCTGATTGACATATAACATGTTTTAAACTGGACAAGCCTTCAAAGGCAATGGCAATGTGCAATAAACAGTTCAAAGCAGTATGTTTTATTACTACATAATAACATAACTGCGATAAGAATATGGGAGCTTTCTAATCTTATTAGGTGAAATATGTATTCAGCCACAGTCTGTTGACATATGTGAGGATCATACCAAGTTTTAGTTTGTCCCTGGGGAATTCCCATTTCCTGTTGTATGGAAGCTGGGTGGGGTCTATAAAGCTGTAATTTTTCTCATCACTGACTTTAATAACCTTCCACCGGATTTCGTATCTGGGTTTCTGTAATTAAAAATAGTTTTGTCAGATACTTGAAGTTGTGTAATAATGAGAGCAACAGAGTCCAGTACTCCAAGATGATGTAAGTATTGAAACTTCCTGACAGGAAATTTTAAAAACTCCTTTTTTGTTTTCCTAATTTTACAGAGGACACTCCGCTCTAATAGCTGCATAGTGAGCCATCCCTTGTTTTCTTTACGCCTCTTCCGTTCTTACCCAGGACCACCCCGTTATCCCCAGCCGTTTCGGCTCCGCCTATTGGAGGCCTGTATCAGTCCAAAAGCACCAATAATAAGTCTCCTTTACCTGTCAAACATGTCCTTTCCAGTCCTTAGCCCTGCTGAAACGCTACAATACTACAATTCTTTCACCAAGCAATACCAGCATGTCTGTACCTTACCTTCTTGTACTTGTAGACCATCAGCAGTAACAGCAGCAGGAGAAGGCCAGCTATACTTGTTGACCCGATAAGTATCGATGTGAACCACTTAGACCAGGCTGTAATAAAATATATTGACTTCAGTGCCTATGTTTAAGGGAATACATCACTTCTTAATATAATTGTATATAGATTCATTATAATGTTGTGAACATACACATTCTGGTGCAAAAATACCCCATACCTGCATGAATAATGTGAAATTTGGGGTTTTTCAAAAAACATTTGGACCACTGCTTAGTAAGATGCATTGTCTGAATATAAGGGGAATACTGCTTATGTTCCAGTACCCACTGAAGGAAGACAGAGCCACCACCAGGTGAAATGAAGATAGTGAAGATTCATTGGTGTCACTGTGAGAGAAGTGTTTTGGTTGGGGCCTTACAGTAAACTTCCATGATAAATGTGTCATGGTTTTCACCGACATGGTTGATGGCCACACACTCCACGGTCATCCTGTGGTTGGACTTGGTCAGAGTAAGCACGCTCTTCACTTCCGCCGGCCCATAACTCCTCCACTGTACCTCCCTTGTCTGTGAAGGAAGTGGCTCCAGAACCTTTGTGCTGTTCTCACGGCATCTATACATCAAAGCAAATGTACAGCTTCTGCCTCAAGGGATGGAAACTCCAACAATATATAATATCAATCACGCCGATTCAGCAAGACACAAAAAACAATCAAAACCACAAGAAGCAAACCTGTGAACATTAAATAAAGCAAAGGAATACAATTTAAAAATCACAATAAAATGAGGAAACACACAATTTACAAATATTGGTTGTTTGCTGCTTTTATTAAGGTGTCATAAACATTGACATGTAGTACACCGACACCTACGTAGTTCTGATGCCAGTGCACTGGTACCAGTGGATTCTGGGTGCTGGATAACCGAAGGAAGTACAGGTGATGGTAGTGGCATTCTCCCATTTCACATGTGCATCAGGCCTCTCTGCCAAGATCAAACAATTGGAGTGACACATGATAAAGGTCAGAAAAGCCTTCCTGATTAAAAGTCTTCTCTTTGACGTTGTTACAGTCAAAGTTGTAGGACTTTGACTACTTGTAACTGGTTACTTATGTTCTTATACATGTAAAATGTAAGCCTTTGTACTGAGCAATTTATTTGAATACACTAGATAGCAGTGTTGATGGTTGGATGATGGGCATTGTGATTGATAATTGGTAGACTTACGGTACATCTGAACGTGAAAGGTGATGGAGGTGTTGACTTGGGAGTTCCAGGCATAGAGGATGTATTGGCCTTGCGCTGCTGTGTTCATCCTCCTCATCAGTAAAACTTCCACATACCTGCATGTAGAAATGATCAGAGGTACTGACGTACTGATACCCCTGATATTTGCCCCTTGTTTCTTAGTATACGTGTATAAATGCTTTTATTAAGCCATAAGCCCATCGCTTTTGTGCAAACGCGAAACAAAAACAGGGATTTGAATTATCTGTACAGCATTTCAAATTATACTAGTTATTGGAAATGGGCAGACTAGGTTATCACAGAACAAAAGGAAGAAGTCTGAGACACCTGTGTTTGTGTTGGACAAACTTGGGCTCTGGTGAGGACGTATTGTAGGACGATGGTGTGCACCATTTCGTCTCAATCTGAGGGTATGCTTCAATCAGGACATTTAGCTCCACGTCTTCACCTTCATTCACTTCAATGACTGTGCCATTTTGTGCTAGCTTTTGAGACAGCTGAGGGGAAAGCCTTACGTATGGTCCATCTGTTGAAGGCCAGAAACATGCAGAAACCGTAGGTTCATTCTTAATGAGAATGGGTCTCTTTCGTTTTAATCAAGGACGGTTGGCATAAGAACTTAGGCCCTCTGTGACTAAACCATACAACATTTTTCACAGTATAGCCAAATATAATGAACAATAGTTTCTGGCTCAACAGGTCCAGTCATATGTATCCCAAATAGTAGCCTAATATTTCATTCATCTGCTGAAACAAATCTTGTTGAGCATATTAGAATAATAGATTTTTCAGGTCAGATCATTGCGTTACTGTTCATCTGCTTACCTACAACCTGAAGGTATGTAGTGGAACTGTTGATCCCCGCCTCATTTATGGATATGCAGGTGAGGTTCCCAGTATCAGATGCCTTCACAGCAAGAATCGTCAAAGTGCTACTGATGCTAAGTCTATTGTGAAATTTGTTTTCTATATTTATCTGCATTCATAAAAAGAAGAAAAATGTGGGGTAGCATGAGGTTATTGTAGCATTGCTTAAGAAATGTAATAAAAACATTTCCTAAGAAACTAAATGTGTAATATAATGTAATTGTTTTAATTGCTCATAACTATGTTACTGTGTTATTACACAATGACTACGCAGCTTACAGACTTCTACAATTACACAAGTTAGAAAAGTAATGTATTTAGATATTTCGATTAAGTGCCTTGCCAAAAGATAAAGCAGTAGTTGTCACATGCTGACAACTACTGCTACTAATACTTCAGCAGAAACTCAATGCTCAAATGATATATTTGTGGCTGTGGTCCTGAATAAGAATGTATTTTGTTTTGTTTCAGAGTCTGTGTTTAATATTGGACTTTGTTTAAAGTCTTGAGTGCATTCGAAATGCTGCTCACGTTTTGGGATGAGTGTTTCCAGGTGACGTTGAAATCGATGTTGGGGTTGAATGCGATGCACCTGATTTTCAGCTGCTCTCCGATGATGCGCACATATTCGTCCGTCTCCAGGGACACGAGAGGAGGCAAGCGTAAC
This sequence comes from Hiodon alosoides, assembly GCA_025775065.1. Taxonomy (NCBI): domain Eukaryota; kingdom Metazoa; phylum Chordata; class Actinopteri; order Hiodontiformes; family Hiodontidae; genus Hiodon; species Hiodon alosoides. Next base: position 8,392 of record JAOYSI010072268.1, read on the forward strand.
CCTGGGAGAGCGTGGGCATGTATGGATTTGTCAAATGTGGATTTCGATATTTCTCAGTAACACTCAAAATCAACAGCGCTTCACTGAATCCACTCAAGTCATGTGACTGACGAAAAGGTGCTGCTCACTTGGTTTGACATGGATGGAGAACTTCCCGGAGACCTTCTTGACTCCGTTGACTCTGGCACTGCACACATAGTCCGCACTGTAGCTGGGATGAAGGTTTCGGATGAGAATTCCCTCCTTGAGGTTGGTGGTGTAAAACATCCCCGCTGGGGCAGAAGTGCCATTCTCCATGTGGAGCAAGAAGTCATTGGCAGTTGGGTCAGTCAGCAGGCATGGCAACAGGTAGTCTTCACCCTCCTTCTTTGTCACCATAACTGGCTTGCTCGCCGATGCAAAAAGGCTTTTTGGATCTGCAAGTAAAAAAACAGAACAAACCAACTTTTACCTGAGAGGACTTTAAAGACACAGACTTTGTACTAATTTGTCATGCCGCTTTCTGCCTGTTTGCATGCTGCATTACAAACAGACATTTACAATGTTATTGTTATCTGATCAGACCTTTGCAACCAGCATCATTCCCGATATGCCACTTGGTCAAAATGTAACTCTACATAGATTAGGTCATCTCCGATTCCAACATCTGTGAGATACATACCTTTCACATAAACATGAACAGTAGAGAAAATATCTTGATGGCTCTTGTACACGCACTTGTACGTGCCTGTGTACTCTGCTGTTAGCCTCTGCACTTTGAATACATTTTTAGAGATGTGAATTTTGTGCTTTGACAGTCGTGGGTTCCATGTCACGTTATTGTCTCCCTCACAGCTTAGAACCAGTGGAATCCCAGGGTTCAGGACCACGTCAGGCTCCCTCAGCACCACAGAATTCATCTTAATTACTGGGGGTCTCCAAGCTGTACAATAATTTAAATAACCGTTAGTTCACATGGTCAGAATAATGAAGCAACTGTATGGTTCCTGATGAAAAGTTACTAAACTTACTCCACTTACTCGCATTAGTGAAAAACTGTTGCATAAAAGTTATCAAATCTCATTTGATGTTAAAGAAATACCCCCATAAAAATAAACTCTAAAAAACAGGTTAGTAAGTGTCATTCAGTAAACTGGACTTTTCTGTGATTTCAGGACTGTGGGATGGATGTAATCTATTAGATGTGGGCTCTGAATTTCAGCCTATCGTTGATTTTAACCCTTTGTTCTTATCCTGAGTGTAATCCATAAGTACCACAAAAAACTGGTATAATCAAAATCAAAGGGGGTTAAGTATTTTCTTTAACTGAATTTTTTATTTTCAATCGGAAATGTATGAAGGAAGATATTTCGAATGATTCATAATATTTGTGTTTAAAGAACCATTTGAAACATCACAATGAAGACTCGTTTAATGAAATACATTTTTTAAATATTTTTTATTTTTGCATAAAGACGACTATTGACAAATGTTATAAAGAATATCAGAGCATCAGAAGGAAAGTTTAACATTATATCACTGATTTATCAAAGCAATAAAAGCAATACTATTTTAGTTATGTAGTATGTAGACAGTTGATAGGTTTTACTTTAAGAAGGCAATGCAAATGACACCTGAGCAAAAGATCACTGCATTTCACTGTCCTATTAGAAGTATGGCAAGACATTTTTACATTTACATTTTTGTAATTTCACAGACAGTCTTATCCAGAGCGACGTACACAAGTGCCAAGGTATTAAGGTTAGACATGCAATATAAGAAAATGAGATACGATGCCCTGATAAAAAGTACTGCAACTAGGTACAAAGATAAGAGCTACCTACCCAGACAGCTAGACTTATGATAAAGCATTCATTACGTCTTAGTCCATCAGATAGGTGTGCCACCTAACGGGACGGCTTGGGTCATGCAGCTTGGCGGCTCAAATTCTAATAATCTGTATCATGTGCCGGAGGAGCCAGGCTCTGTCGGCTGGGGAACAGCTTCGTAGAAAGGTGTTGCATTTGGCTTGCGATCTGGGACACTTGCAGAAGCAGCGCCTGGTGATTCTCCAGCAGGAGATTCTGGTGCTTGGCCAGGTTCTGCAGATCGGCCAGCTGCTGTGCCCCATGATCCTTCATGGCACGTAGAATCCTGATGACCTCTGCCTGGGTGCTGGCAACTTCCCGTTGCTCCTCCCCCATCTGGAATAGCTTCTCTCTCAGGTCACTGGTGCTGCAGCAGAGGGACGGGAGCACTGCCGTGGGTCCTTCTCCTGGTGATGGCTCAGGAGAGTGCTCATCCAGTGTCATGGCAATTCCCTCGCCGTGAGATTCATCAGCTGATAGAGACATGAACACTTGGTTATCCCTAGTGGTTGATACCCTAAATAAATTTGACTATGCATTTACTCCTAATTTTCAGTTTGAAGTTCTGGGTTTGGCTTATTGATGCAGTAGAATGCAGACATGGTTATGGATTCATCTGCAGGTAAAAAATATATATGTATTTAGCTGATTTTGATATGTCCCTCTTGTTTTATACCAAACTACTTAAGGACATAAATTAAAGGAAAATGTCTACTTACTTGGAATCATAATGATGAAGTTTAAAATTAAAATTTCCAGGAATTCTTCTGTCAGGCCTGATATACTGTGTGGTTCTTCTTGTTTATTGGGACTATTACTATTCAGTGCTGTAATGTTAGTTCTTTAATACAAATTGCAATGCTATTCTGAGACCAGCATGCTAATGTTGAACGTTTTCCTAGAATTGTGTAAATATTGGGATCTTTGCATCTCTTTTGCAGTATATATTTACGTCTTTTGATGACCATGTCAGATGTTTATATAAAACAGGCAACAACAGTCATTTGAGTTGGGGTCTGCACCCAGCACAGGTTTAATAAGGACCTGTTTTTGACGTTAATGAAGTTCCTCATTGGTAAAGGGGAAATGAAAACACCCAAGCCTATTCTTTTGTAGAAAAATGGTAACACCTCACAAATTCAGAAAAAAAAGGTTATGCAGTTTCAGGGTACTAGGGTTCTTTTCCTTGTTCCACCTCTCATTTCTGCTTTCTCTGAAGAAGATTCTGTGTTAGGTGACTTTTTCTAGTTGACCTAACCTGCATTTTAGACGTGTAATAAAAAGTGAGAGTACTGCACTGAATTGCACTGTTAAACTGAATGAACCAATTTTGCTACTCAGTGCCTAAGAAAAGTTCACTTTTTTTAAAAAATACAGAATGTTCACTTTAACAGGCTTTTGTGAGAAATTTTGAGAAATTCCCACACCCTTTTCCCTCTTCCTAAACTTTCGGCAATTTTTTGGCACTAATATATATATATATATATATATATATACACACACATATATATAGACAGAGAGAGAGTGAGAGAGATACATTTTTTACATAATCCATCCATACTGATAGATATAAGATAAGTTTGTTTTCTCAAATACTGGAACACACCCCATCAAGATAAAGGCAAGGATGAGACTTGAATATTTGGATAGGTAAAAGTCAGTATCCATTAAAAACCGGTTTAAGTATTATGTGTCAAGTGTCAAGTTGTATTAAAAGTGTCAATCTGTACTGTTGCATAAGAGATACAAACATTTGTCGAAAACCAGTTATTTATCCTGGTCGGAGAAAAACTTAAGGAACATCGGACACACATTCTTACAATAACATTACAGTAGTATTTTTTTGTTATTTTCCGGATCCATCACAGTAACATTAACTTTTGTAATACTGGGATAAGTTTGCAAAGCAATCAGCAATTACAGAAGCAAAAGTGCACTACTAGGAATGACAGAATCACTAATGGTGATCAGATGTTTTTAGTAAAATGGCATTCAAAAACACAAGCATCTATTGCCTTGTAAGTGATGTTGAAGCAAGACCAACACTTTTTAAAATGACTTATAATAAGATTTTGGTACAAGCTTACCTTTTGCTACACTATGCAGCACGCTGAGGAGGAGTACCAGGTAGAGCATTCTGTTCACTGTATCAGTAACACATAGACTGAGGGTCGTGATGAGTCAGTCCTCAATTCACTATCACAAAAACTTCTCTTTTTCCTCACAGCTGACCAAGAATGCAACGAGCCGTTGCCAAAGAATACAGTAAAGAGCCTTAGAGCAGTGCAGAGGAAATATGTCCAGTCTTTTGGTGCCTTTAAGCTCTTGTCAAGTAAACAGATATTATGAGCTTAATATTTTAAGAAGAACTACGTTATAATGCTTGTCAGTAAAATCTGCAGGCAATGAAAAACATTTGAGCTTATGGTCTGTTCTGAACAGAGTATGGTATCCTGAAAGCATAAGTAGCTCCAAAAAAAAATGTATTTCTGGTACATCCTGCTGAGGTAGGCAGGGTTTTAATCCGCTCAAATCTCTTTCTTAAACAAGCTAAATATAAAGAGCAAAGATAGAATGCAAATTAGCAAGAAACCTCACAAAGTATTCAAATTTAACGACATATCTTGTCGTAAATGGTGAACGCCTAGCAGTAGGTCAATATGATGAAAATAAGATTATTTCACATAACTTTAAATATTAAAATCTCATTTGTAATTTGTCACAATATTTCCATTATACAATATTTTATTTTGTATACAGTATTTTATTATGTTAAAAATGTATCAGTTTTACCAGGCAGGAATGCTATGAACATTTTAATACTGGGTGTAAATGAATAGTCCTAAAAACAGTTTGAAGGCAATTCATACTAATATGAAATAAAATATTTTTGATAAAGTAAATAAGTAATAAGAACAATCTTAAAATTGAATGTAGTACTGAAAAACTAAATACAGCACACAAGTTGGAACGGAATATATTTTACTATATATTTAATTAGACAGACACACGTTAATTTACAATAGTATAATATGTCAATAGATTTTATTTGCATAAGATTTATAGGTTTATACCACATACAGTATTGATCAACATTCATATAGTATGACATAACACATTAAAGTATTATGTTAATATCTGGGAGACATTGGCTGGAACTAAATCAAAACTGGCAATGGCCCAGTCACATTTTCCATAACTTTATTTAATAGCATTTTCTTTTTGAATATAAGAAAAAAGATACTTGTGACAAGTTAAACACCATTAAATGGTGTTATTGGATTCAATTAGCAGGTTGTCAGTTTTTACTTGGTGCCAGCCTTGAATGTATGTGAAAAGTGCACTGGTCTTATTCCTTTAATAGGTTGTTTTTTTTCTCAAATTATCATATATGAAAGATTCTATTCATTATGTTTCAGAGGAGCTTTAGTAGTCTCTTCTACATTAAAAACACTGTGAACTTTTCCCAGGATGAGAACCCAAGTTAAACAATGATAATATTGATATTTTCTTGAGTAATATTTATTTCTAAAACATAAAAAGTAAGTAGCTTAATTTCTGATATACAGTAATAATATCATTTATAGTAAAAGATGAAAATCTACACATGCAGGTAAAATCGCTATATATATTTAGACTGCAGACCTTTTTCATTTGTCTTTTTTCTTTATATATATATATACATACTGCGCAAAAGTCTTAAGGCACCATAGCTTTTTTACATAAATGTAGTCTTTGATGTTTATTTTTTTTGTGTCTTCTGCGGAAAAGGAAAATCCAAAAACTTTTTGAAAAAAAAAAGTAGAAAAAAGCTTTTGGATTTCCTAAAACATTCATTTTAGGAGAGAAGAACAAGGAGTTCTGTACCACATGGTATGGCCTCCACAGAGCCCTGATCTCAACATCATTGAGGCTGTCTGTGATTACCTGGACAGACAGAAGCAAGCGAGAGAGCCACAAAGTCTGTAGAATAAATGTGAAAGGTTCTCTTAGATGCTTGGATCTACCCTCTGATTGTCATATAAAACCTAAAATAATTTATGCAGTTTTAAAGGGTGGTCACAGAATATGATTTTATTTTTTGGTTGTTTTTTTTTTTTTTAATTATTGTTTACTTAGTTTTATATTTAGAAACTTTTCATTTCTGGGTGTACTCCCGTCCAGGGAGCAATGACGAGATTAAGAACTGTTCAGTTGTACATTTTGGGTAAAACATTTGATATCTTAAAAAGGTTTTTAAAACATCAATCATGTTAAACTAAATAAACATAGATAGCAGTCATTCAGCATCCTCTGCGTTTCATTAACCCAGCTTTCAACCAGTATGTGTTGCTTGTCCAATCCCCCAGTGAGCCTCTCATGTTAAGACACTGCATCATTCCAGTTCTTATATTCCAGTTCTTATACTCTGTACCGACAGAAACGTAAATGTTCAGTGAAGCATGGAGAAGAACCACAGAGAGTAGCAGATTGAGAAGGATTTACATTTGGGCCGCTCTGTGAGGGGCAAATTAATGTAAAAGTTGTGATACAGAGACCTTCCGTCATCACAATGCACCTGAAGCAGTCAGAAATACATTAAGCAAAGACTTAAAGATTACTTATGGAAAACATATGCTTATCATAAAGGTAAACTGATTGCCCGTGGCATTATCAGTTTGTTGAAGAGTTCAATTGTTTATAAAAAAGAGGAAAGAAAACAGAAACTGTGTAGATTGGGAAATAGGAGGCTGACATTTCAAAACCATATAAAATTGGAAGGAAACATTAAAGCGAAAGTCATTCACTGTTCTGCTTTTTTTATGAAGAAAATTAAACCATGGCTCAAGCCACACCTTACAAGGACATATAGTTTTTTTTATTTTTTATTTTTTATTCTCAAGTATAATGTTTTAAGAAACTTTAATGAAACTTATTATTATCGCTCTCATTATCTCAGAAAAAAGTATTGTCAAGCGCATGCAAAAGCACAAGCACATACTGTAGCACATGCATTCCTAATATATAAGGTATGCATGCACAACACAGTATAAACCTCAATAAAGCGTTGTAGAACTGAGGCTGATCTTTGCAACATGCTAAATAAAAATGCTATTTAGCAAACGCGTCACTGCTGATTATAACATAGCATAATTCATATTATATACAGATGGGTGACAAATTAAAGGTAAAACCTGAAAAAATGGAGTGGAGGAATATAATAAATGCAGATGCTTCCATACGGAGGTACTGCATGATACAAATTAGCAATTCACACCCAATCATGCTCTGTGGCATGCATAAAAAGGCTGAGCAGGCCTTGTCAATCTCGATTTTGGATTGAGATGGCAAGAGGAATAGATTTTAGTGAATTTCGGTTCATTATTGAGTCACGGGAACTTCAGTCACAAAGACTGCTCAACTGGCTAGTGTTTCAATAGGTGACAATAGTGACATATGCATTTAGATCTATGGGAAAGACATCAGTAAATAGGGTCTGAAACTGTGGTTAAAAGCGTAAATTTGATGATGGTGATTCTCGTGTACAGAACAGAAGAGCAACTCTATACCAGTTGACTAAGAATATCAATGCAGGATGTAATCATACTGTGTCAGTGTAGCACGCGAGGGTGTGCTCAGTCCAAGACTGGCTGGAGAATGAGGATTTGGAGGAGGGTTTTTGTCCTTTTATTGGCATTTATACACAAAACTCAACTAAGTCACAACAAAACATATACATAAACAAAACCTCTCGGTTCATAGAAAACCAAACTGAAGCATTTAAACTCAATTTATACAGAAAACATTTGCCACGTTCCCTTCCACTCTTTTCCCCTCCTTGGTTCTCTCCCCAGGAGCCAGCTTTGCCTGGGATTGTTGGCACTTGAGTGTGAGTCTGGAACCACACTTACTCAACGAGGTCCAAATAGAGGGCATGGCCCTCCCTCTCAATCCTGTTGTCCTTTGGTGTCCTCCCGGCATGAGTGTGTGGCTGCCAGCTGCATGCCACAGTCTGTAAGAACAGTCCATCAACAACTATGCAGAGAGGGATGTTATAGTAGGTTGCAGTGCATAACCCATCATTGCAAAGACAAATGCACATTCGAGAGTTCAGTGTTGCAAAACCCATAGGCACTGGTCTATAGAGATGTGAAATGAGCAATAAGTTCAGATGAGTCATCCTTAGCCATATTCTGTGGGTGAATGCATTCGTGGCCTACACCAAGAGATTGGTACAGGCCTGAATGCTTGAACCCTGCAGTGTGGGGCTGTAGGCATTTTCCTGGCATGGAAACCCCTTAGAAACCCCTTGGAAGGGTCACTGTAAATCATTAAAAAGCTATTCTGAGTGATCAACTTTATCGCTCCTCACTATGTAGATATATTATATATAATAATGGAGAGAGGAAATCATTTATACCTGTGAATTCCTAAGGAATTTCAACTATGTTACACTTATTCTACAGATAAACATTTATTAAATTCAGGGAGAGTGATTGTGACAGCCAAAATATTATGCTTATCTTCTCACTGTGAAACTAACCTCCACTTTTTCATTTATTATAGGCAGTCATGCATTCTTTAGGAAGTTCAGGTTAGAGTAGCTCAGGAAGGGTGGGGGGGGGGTCCTCTGAAGATCAGAGTATATTCTCTATCATGGCCGCTAATTCTGGGAAAGGTGACCCATGGATTGGCTGGAACCCAATATGGGTTTCCATATGTCAATAGTATTTGTCACTTGAATAAAAATTTGAAATCAAAACAATACAATACGTTGATGAATATAGAATTTACTTTCTCTAAAATAAATGTACAGATACCAACAGGCCCCCCTCAACCCCCCGTTAATGGTATACTCTAACTGTGTGTTCAAGCCAGGGGAAAAAACAATCTTCACAGACTGACAATTTGACCTGCAGTTGGCAGTTTCTGCAACGGGTGCCTGGCAAGAGCATAAATTTAAATCTGGTGCACAGAAAAGAAAGGCTAGAGAGAAGCAATTGTTAACCCATTTTTTCCCCACTAAAGCTAGACAAACCGAGTATTTGAGAGGTGAGCAGCAACAGAGCTAGCTAGTACTTCGCCATCCTTGGAATGTCTATGGAAATATTGGTTAGCCAATTGAAACCAGCTAGCTGGTTAAATCCTAACTAACTTACTCTTCTAACATAAATATTATAAAATGATAATAACAACAGTAAAAGCTAACACTAAGAGTGATTAACCCTTTAAACAAAACATATAACGACACCTAAGCCTGTGTTAAACACAGACTTTTTTTTGGTGATTGTTAAAATCTCCTATGGAAATTTTGATTTTTTTTCTTGAAGTAAGTAAATGTTAACACTCTTCAGGTTTAAGGACTACATCCTGATGAAACATTTCGGTAATAAGCAATATTTAAAATGTTCCCCCCAAAATGGTGTTGGGGAGGGGCGGGGCCTAATTAAATTCTGAATTCCTGGTGGTGCCCTTCTCAATAGGAGAAATAACTTGACCTCATTATTTAGTCAGAAAATTATAACACTATCTGTACATATGTAATACATATCTGCGTGTATAAGTAAATAAAGAAACACATTATGTGAATGCACCCTGTTGGATTCACGGTTTTGGATCTGGATGGTGTCACCACCAACTGTGTCCGAGAGTCCCCCAGTGGCAGTGCACAAATGGTCTCCATTAGTTAGGGAGGTCTGCTTGGGGTTTTCTCATCTCCAGGCAGACACATTCAGGCTCTGTCAGTGAGGGCTGTGTCTCTCCTCTTTCACTACTAGACCTTGTGTATGGGCTGTGTGACCTGTAAAGTGTTAAACTTGAGTGATACGAAGATTGGTAAGTGGGAGGAATCTGAAGCCTTCCGTCTCTCCCCCATGTGTGGTTGCTGGGGTTACTGTTGGAGAGCCAAGACAAATACGTACTATAGCCTCACAAACTGAGGTGGAAAAATAGGAAAATATTGGCCAGAAATAATAGTGATAATGATAGTAATATAAAGAAAAAATATAAAAATCAGGAAGCTTAGCATTTAGCTTCCTCTTTCAACAGTCAATAGTTAATACTAGAGTATGGCTATGTTTTCTTTGTAATGGATTTCTTCAATAAATGTTGACAAATTAAAAATGTGACAAGCTCAAAGGAAACAGTTATTTCATTATGTTCCTTTGTTAAATTCCTTTGTATTTTTACAAGCATTTTTTTAAATATAAAATGCTTAAGATGGAATTTTCTTCAATTATGTTTGTATGCCGGAACATTATCAACTAAACTTTGTAGCTACATGAGTCACGTCTAGAGACATCAAACATTAAAGTAAAACCCATTGATAACTCTTTCATGTTTCTCCAGAACTAAATTAGTAGTGCTTTCCTATAGGCTATTACAAAATCCGCCATTAGATCATGAACTCACATATGTGTAATCCCTGTTTATTGACAGAAAGGAAGAAAAATAAATATGTAGACTGTTACGTATTAAACGTAATGGAAACATGTTCTGTGTTTTGTCTGCCTGACATAAATAATTCATATTATATTTATATATTATTGGTATCTTTTCTCTTGATATGAATTTGATATCTGAGTACTTTTCTGTCACCTCAAGCATAAGCACAGTTTGATGGTGTCCTAAAGCCTAAATGGTGTTCTAAAGCCCTCGTTGCGTTCCCTTTTGGATAACACAGAGCCAAACCAGAAGGCTACATTACCAAATTAAACAGAGAGTCTGACAATCTTGAGCAGGTTAGGGCCGAAATGTAGTGCATAAAATCCATCTCTCCGTCTTATCCTTGTGCTTTTACTTGAGCTCAGATCGTTTACTCTGGACCAAACTTTGGTTTTAGGTTTTTACGCGGGTAGTATATGTGCTTTACTTGTTTAATTGTTTACAAGGTAGAATTTTCCCTTTCAACAAAGGAAGGTGGTTAGAATCAGTATCAGGTAAAATCCAAACATAGATGGATTATTTTTCTGTGGGGTAATTTTACACTTAGAACTGTGGAAAGACTTCCAAGAAACACAATGTGGAAATGAGAATACAGGTTTAAGTCTTTCTTAATGGTAAAAATTTGTTTGTGTAATGATGGAGATGACTGTATCTTTTAAAAAGGAGTTGCAAAACAGAACAAATAATTCTAATCGTATCCCAGCCACAGTTAACAAACAGATCAAAAAAACTTTTTGAACTCTAAACTTTTATGTTTATCTTAAATAAGAAATTACTGTTTGGTTCCATCGTTTCTGTTGATTAAATGTGCTGCATTAAAGGGATTATGCTCTGTTTAGTAGCTAACATTTAGTGTCGCTAACATAATTAAATGGATACTGTACTGACTTGATATATTTGTTCTTAAAATGTTCATTTATCCTCAGAGAATTTAAAGTTTTATAGACCGTTATTTTTAAATGTGCTTGGTATGGGTTGTTCACAATTTTTTTTTATTCACAAACAAAACTATTTAGCTACTCAGATCACAGCTTTCTGTATGGTGGCGAATACATCTGGTTTTAGTAGAAAGGTTAACTTTGTACAAAACCAATTTGGTTATCCTTTTTTTCTTTTCCTATTTATGTATTGAAGTTTTGAGGACCTCCGTTTAACCCCACCACAGCCACGGAACATTCAATATCTCGACATGTGGGAACTACTGTTTATATTATGAGCAATATATATACTGTAATTATTTTGCCTCATAGCGAAAATTTTACCAAAGTCTGCATATCACTCAGAGTAAATATGCTTAGCATCCACAAAGCAGTCTCTGGCAGAACAAATTGTCCAATCTTCAGATTCACATTTCACATTTTTGACAATCTCTTCTGTGTTGCGGTACTTTGGTGTTTGTGTAGTGGGAGTGTCTTAAGTCTCAGTTTATCACAGATTTTATGTGCATTTTTAGTTTGTTTTCTACTACTATGTGGACGCTGACTGACTCCAGTTATGCTTTGGGATTATATATAATTTTCCTCTACATATAGTATATGCATTGATGATGACCTGTATACCACAGGTCACGTTGGTCATTTGCGTTGGACAGTCTGTACTCACCAGTCATGCCCACTCTGCCACATTGAAATGACTGCCTGGGCGCAAAGCACGCATGTCTTTCAACATTGCACAAAAGACGCTGCAGTATTTCTCATACAAATTCACCAAAGGATTAAGTAATATTGCGATCTTAGGACACAGGGACTGCCATATAGTGACAGATGCGTGCTGACTGGGAAGAGCTACAAATCATAATTCTGAAGTGTTACAGTGTGTGCCAGGTGTAAGAAAGGTGAAGAACCATTTTCCACAGCATGCTAGAGATGAGGTGAAACAAAAACAAAAAAACAGCTGGAGAGTAAAGAGTCCTTTATTTTGTAAGGCAGATTCCATCACAGCGTGAGACATATTTTCTTTATTTCCTGCTTTCCCGCAGGTATTTCTCTTCTTATAAATAGAGACTTTGTTTTTCAATAAGCTTATACAGAGCCACAGCTCCAGGTCCTTATTTTTGTTGGCTGGTGTAGGGTCTTTAGAATTCTGGATTCTGCTTCATACTTTATTTTTTTCTAGCTTTTTTGCAGCCTTCTTGGTCTTCTTTTTCTCAGTTCTGAGAGGCTGAAGGTAAACAGGTCTGGTGAATCTACACCAAAATCATTGTAGCCGTTATGTGGACACAAAGCCTTATGATTACACAGGAACCCTTTGATTTTATTTGGTTAAAGCTGTGAATCAGAATAAGAATGTCATTGTTTTTCCCCCAGATAAAAACAGAAAAGAAAATAGAAAAGAGAGTTATGAGTAACAAAAGTGTGTTTACTACCTTCCCCACTAAAAATGAGTAGCTCAATTCTATTTATATATATTTTTAATTATACATAAATTTGACACGCGTCTTCCTACTAATAACAATATATAATAACTAATAACAACTTCCTACTTATAACAAAAAGATATAAGGTACATCGTGTAAATATGAGACATATGACATATTAGACAATCACCCGCATAGAAATTAGACAAGCTTCGCATAAAATCTAAAAAAATATTAAAAAAACATTATTTCACGCATGTATGCAAAAAGGTTTTAAGGAATTGGTTTCCTTAAGAGTTTTTCTGTTTGAAACCTTTACATTTTAAACTAATACCACCCATCGCGGGTATAATAGTAATCAAGAATTCGTATTCGAGGTGAATGTACTGTCACCCCCCTCTACTGGTGAAGTCGCAATACAAATTATGACAATTGAGAGGGTGTCTTAGATAGAAATCATATTGACCACATCAGTTTCGCTAGAAGATCAATATCTTTTACTAGCAACAAACCTTATGACAATATCAACCTACAAAATATTCAAGATAATATATGTAATTCAACACCATAGGTTCTGAGAAGATGGCAGCTTGTTTTCAACAAAGTTTTCAACAAATCCTGTTTCTGTTAATAAACAATCTGAAAACAAATTAAGAATTGGTTTACTAAATATTAGATGTTTAAACTCAAAGGCCGGCCTTGTGAGTGAAGTAATAATGGACAATTATGTTGATGTCTTAAATCTGTCTGA
>JAOYSI010072269.1:0-21769 GCA_025775065.1 Hiodon alosoides
ATATATATGTGCATGCCTGCTCAGCTTTAGGTAGTTCTGATAAAGAGGGACCCTTTAAGCTAAATTTTATTTGTGCATTTGTGCTTTCTCACCTTGTCCCGTGACTGAAGGAGGCCACCTTTGGCAATCTGAACCTCTCTCTGCAACCGCTCATTCTCCTGCCTTAGCAACTGCTGCTCTTGTTCCACTAGCCGGGCCAGCTCATCCCAGTAAAGCTTCTTGTGCTGGTTTTGGTAGCCACTTGAGTGCAATGCCATCTCAAGAACCTGGTTCTGATTAACAGAGCGCCAATCATACTCAGCAGGTAGTCATGTTCACCTTAGTTCAGAATTTCCAAGTCAACCTTAGTGTAGAATGTGTGAAATCGATAGTATACCTTATCATTGGCATTCTGGAGTTGTTTATGGAGTAATATCACTTCCTGTTTGAGAGCCTCCTTTTCCTGTTGAGTGACTCGCATATCTGACTTGAGACGTGCACTCTGTAGGTTGACAGTCTGCAGGACTTCGTCCATAGTCTGCACCTGTCAAACAAAGAGAAAAATCATAGTAACATTGTGTATTGAAGCCAATACATTAAATACTCTCAATATATCAATCTTGAGAGGACATCAGTGTGGAGAGCACTGGGTGAGAAACCACAAACACGCAAGTTTGCACCCACTAGTCAGAAGGGTACTTCCGAACAGGACTAGAATCAAATCTGTTCATTAAGGTAAGGAAAGGAATATTTAGCCAAGAATTTAATCAATTTTTACCTTCTCTTGGGCTGCAGACAGCTGGGCATGGAGGCCCTGTGTCTGCTTGTCTAATGTCTTCCGCTCTTGCAGGAGGAGAGAGAGCTGGCACTCCACCGCTCCCAACCTGGCCAACTGTCAATGAACAAATGCATTTTCATATTGTTATTGGTACTACCACTACAGGGTCATCAAAGAACTATTCTGCCAGAGAACACAATACACTACAACAAAAATTATATAAAATAATGCGAACATTTATCAATTCATTTCAGAAATAAGCGGGCATCCACTTGTACCTTCTCCACACAGTGACCAAGTTCTTCATTCAGAGTCTCATTCTCTTTCTGCAGCTGGTCTGCTCTGGACATAGCGCTGGCTAGGTCTACATTGAGATCCCTGCTGCTACAGATCTATGAGAACAGAGTAGAGTTTCAACATAAATATATTTATGTACATATTGACAGAGTCAATCAATTAGCATTAGCACCATGAAGAAGTGCTCGACATAGAGTCGTGGCTCTCTTGTGCTGGATCTATGGTGAAAATGACCTCTTCTAGCTCTGCATGCAGGTGGCTGCCTGCCTCTCTCTTCTCACGACGCCTCAAAATCTCAATCATTCGATGGTTCAGATCCTGCATGTCAGCTGCATTCTGGGCATTCTTGTGCGACAGGAACCCATTCTCATCCTCTAGCTGCTGTCCTTGGAGACGCAATTCTGACACCTGGACAGGGAAGAGAAGGGCAGTTCGCAATGCATCATCAATCTCAGTCATATCCCGCAAAAATCTCACTGTGGTTGTAGAAAGTCACCACCCACTTTCAAAATGTTCACCTCTTGTTTAGCAGCCTGAAATAAAAACGCATAAAATTTGACTTTTTGGCCTAAGTTCTGGGGGAAAACCAATACATCTTGCCACCCAAAGAACACCAGGCCAACGGTAAAGCGGTGGCAGCATCCTGTAGTGGGGGTGTTTCTCTTCAGCAGGGACTGGAGCACTTGGCAGGATAGAAAAAAAAAAAAAAAAAAAAAAACACAGTGCAACAGACAGATCCTTGAGGAGAACCGGCCAGGGAATTGAAAATGCGAAGATGGTTCACATTTCAACATGACAATAACCCAGAGCACACCGCCAAAGAAACCATACAGTGACTGAAGGACTAGAAGGTGACTGTCCTTAAGTGGCCAAGTTAGAGTCCCTACCTAAATCCCATCGAGAATTTGTGGAATGAATTAGAGTGCAGTCCATGAGTGGTCACCATGCAACTTGACTGAGCTCGAACAACTCAAGGAAGAATGGGCAAATTACAGTCTGGGTGTGCAAAGTTAGTAGAGACATATTCAAAAGAGATTCATGGCACTTAGGGGGGTGTACACTTATACAAATAGCATTTTAATTTTCAATTCCCCCCCCCCCCCCTCCACGTGAATATTGTGTGTGTGTGTGTGTGTATATATATATATATAAAGCTGTAAAGTCTAATTTTATGCGTTTTCATTTCAGGCAGTAAGGCAAAAAAGTGAACATTTTGAAAGAGGTGGTGATTTTCTATCACCACTGTATAAGCCAGATAGTGTGTCCAGCTTTACCTGTCTCTTGAAATTATCTGCCATCCGTTGTGCAGCAAGCTTCTCTTTCTTGAATTGTTGAAGTTTAAGTCTGTAAGATCAAAATAAATAATTTAAAAAATATATATATAATTTAACAAAAACTTTACTCAACTTCAGACAAAACAGGTGAATTTACTTACAGCATTTCTTCCTGGGTTTCCTTGACATCCTCTTCCTTCAGCGTAGAGATCTTGTGCTTCAGAATGAAGTTTTCCTCCGCCAGGCGATTGGCCTCACTCCTATATCCAAGATGAAACGATTACCATCACATCTTATCAATACTCAAACCTGTGAAAAATGATTTATAGCTTGATAGGCACATCAGTTATAAGCCATACACAAGCCATTTATTAAAGTTGCAAGCAAAAAAAAGAAAAAAACATCCTTAAAACTGGAATTCAATAGGCAGTTAATGGTACTGGAGAACGAATGGATGCAGCAGAGGCGCACACACTCATCAGAGCAAATTGTGTACAAGCAGGTTTGACTTTTAGTACAGGATTGTAGGAACACTAAGTTGGGTGCCTGAACGGGTCAAATGCACTAGAAAGCCAAGCAGGGTCGCAGGGTAAGGAAAGCTGGGAGCCAGTGGATGGAAGCAGGAGTTTCCCTCAGTCAAGGATAGTCAGGCTTTACGTTACCTATGGGATTTCATCTTCTCGTGTATCTTGAGAGATTTGTCCTGCAAGTTAGAGAGCGCTGTCCGGAGTTTAGCATTCTGCCTCTCAAACTCTATGCAGCAATCCTCCAAGTCTGACACAGCCTGGATCTTGCCCTCCAGTTGAGCGTTTAGGTCTTGAAATGTCTCTTCAGACATGGCTTCAGTTATGAAACTTTCTGCCTCTTGCAGAGTTATGAAGGCTTCGTCCTGTTTTTGCAGCTCTCTGACCTGAGCACTCAGTTTGTAGTTTTCATCTTTTATACCAGCCATATCATCCTCAAGTTTGGCATGCTGATCTTGAAAATCTTTGATAACATGCATTTTACTTTCAAGACTCAGAACCCGTCCTTCTAATTTCTGATTTTGTTTCCCCAGCCTGGCATTTTCAGAGATGCATTCTTCATATCTGACCTGAAGATCCATGAGCTCAGAGGTTTTTGTGGCCACCGCTTTAGTCTTTTCCACCATTGATAAAATTTCTTCCTTGAGGCATTTGTTTTCTTTCTGAGCCTGCTCACTTTCAGCAATGTCCTTCCTGCAGTTTTCTAGAATAAGCTCAAGCTCACTTATTCTTTGCTGAAGTTGGCTGACCTGCTGTTGGAGCATCAGGTTTTTCTCCACGGTGCTGTCATATTGGACCTCGACTTCAGTAAAAAGTTGGGCACGGGCCTTGAACAGCTCCACTTTGTCTTGAAGTTCCACAGTCTTTTGCATGCAGATGTCTCTCTCTGACACTGCCAAGTCATATTCCTCCTTCAGGTTTGCAATCATCTCCACTTCATTTTCCAGTTGCAGCCTCTTCCCCTCAACAGAAGCACTTTCTTCATCACTGTCGTTGCCATCCTCAGTTTCATCATGTCTTTTCTCTACTGAAGCCAGGAAATCCTCTTGAATGGCAGTAATTTCTTCACACACAACACTTTCGGTCACATTAACCAAGTGTTGGCTCAGTTTCTTCACTGGACTGATGTGTCTCTCCAATTCTGTCTCTAGAAGCTCAGTTTTCTTTTGTAGCAATGCAATTACTCCATATGCTGCTTCCTTTTCCTTCTTCATCTCCTCAAAACTTTCTCTAAGCTCTGACAGTTGATTGACCTCCGCTTCCATTTCCTGAATCATGTATTTAAGGCGGTCATTCTCTGCCAACTGCTTTTCTTTTTCTTCCATTTCTTTATTAACCATGGTCAAGATCTCCTCATTTTTTATCTCAAGGTCATTCAGACTATCCTGTAGCTCTGCCTTTTCTTGGTCAAAGTCATCCACTGCCTGTCGCAGTAGCTGTTCCATATCCAAGATTTTCTTTTCTGATTCCGCTAGAAGCTCATCTCTGGTATCTAGATTCTCTTGGAGTCTGTTATGCAGGTCATTGAGCTGCCTGCTTAGCTCAATTTCCTTCATTTGTGCTGCTCTATCCAACTTCTCCAGCTTATTTTGGAGATCCTGGTTATTGTCCATGAAAGCTTTAACCTCTTTCTTGTGGCGCTCCTCCAACAGCTCCTGTTCCTCCATCAGCTTCAGAGTGATTGACTCCTTCTCTACTGCAAAAACTTCGCACAAGACTCTTTTTTGTTTTTCAACCACGTCGATGGCCTCCTCCATCTCAGACTCCCACTTGGTTTTCTCCTCAGCATGACGCTCAGAGAGATCACGTAGCTCACTCTGGTAATGGTGTTCTAGTTTGGAAACATCCATCTGAAAACGTTCAGATACAGCCTCCTGGTCCCCTGAGAAGCGTGCCTCTACTTCTTTGATCCGTTGAGAAAAATGGTTCTCCAGATCTTTCCTGCATGTCAACCATTAATCGTTATCAACCTAAAACATGTCCAGAGACTTACCTGCATCCAAATCTGTGCAACCATGCCCCAAAAAACCTCCCCATCAATTATCAGAGACCATTTCACTGTAGCAGTAGTCGTTGCTTAATAGTGACATCTAAATGCTCAGTTATATGGGCACCCAACTAGAAGTAAAAGAAGCAAGCTTTCTCAAAGAAAAAAAACAAGTCCCTTTGCTTTAATTTAACAAATTTAAAACCAAGTAGCACATTTATATTAAAACAGTAGAAACCACTTTAAAAAGCCCCATTCAACTTGAATGTTAACTTTCAACAGACCTTCCCATCCCAAGTGATACCCACTTACCTCTCTTCTGCAATGTCTCCTCTGAGTTTGTCCAAAAGTCCACTCAACCTCTCCCTTTCCTCACTGTGCTTGGCACTTAGCTCCTGCATGGCTTCCCTGTGATTCTCTTCTAGTTGGGCTCGCTCCTTCTCAAACTCCTCAATCAGCTGTTTCTCCTGCTTCTCCCTCTCGCCCTGAAGCTTATCTCCCTCCTCATCAAGCCTGGTTTGAAGTACCCCTTCATAATACTTCTCTAGCTGGGCCCTCTCTCTCTCCCATTTCATAGTTAGCCTCCTTTCTGCTTCATCCTGCTGTTCCTTCAGCCTCTGCATCTCCTCTACTAGTCTAGCTTGGAAGACCTTCTCTTGGTTCTTCAAAAGCTCAGCTTTCTCCATTTCCCACTGCTCAGTAAGCTTCCTCTCTGAATCTTCCTTCTCCTTCAAAAAGCTTAGCCTTTCCTCCTCCAATGCCCCCTTATGCTGTGACTGCAGCTGAGTTTTCTCCATCTCCCATCCTTCCATGAGCCTCCTTTCCTGCTCCTTAAACTCTGTGAGGAATTTATACTTCTCCTCCTCAAGCCTGCCCTGAAACATCTCTTCATGGCTTCTCTGCATCTGGGCCTTCTCTGTCTCCCAATCATCCAAGAGTCTTTTCGCCAACTCCTCCCTCTCAAACTGCTGCCTTGCCCTCTCTTCCTTCAGCACCTCCTTATGATGTTCCTCAAGCTGAATTTGTTCTTCTCCATACTGTCTCCTAAGTGCCTCCCTTTCCTCTGCCAGACTCTGCTCAATTTGGGTCTGGTGTAGTTCCAGGGTCTTTAACTGCTCCTCCAGATTTGCAGCATGAGCTTGAGCTTCTAGAAGCTCTTCCTTGATGAAATTCACTTCCTCTTCATGCTGCGTCTCCAACTCTGCTCGAGCATTTGCCTGACTCTGCTCCAGCCTCCGGTCTGATTGTTCCTGGTCCAAATTATTTTGAAGTTGCTTTACTCTGTCCTGGACCAGGGACATCTCCTCCTTTAGGGCTTGCACTTCTTCCTGGCATTTAAGTGACAGCTCGCACTGCAGCGCATCATAGGCAGCCTTCTCCTCCTCAACTTTCTGTTGGTATCCGCGGATCTACCATAAAACACCAAGCATCTATCACATAGGGTATAATAAAATAAGATTCATTACATTTTGTATAAGGTAAAACTACTTCTATTTAATTTGTTTCAAGTGGACTGCTTGCTGAGTCTAATAGGTTTGATGCTGTCACCTTGCTTTCCAGTTGGGCTTTGATACTTTCTACCTCTCGCAGATGCTGCACCTTCATCTGCTCTACCAGCATTTCTGCCTCCAGGCTCATGTTAAAAGGCTGGCACTCCTCTGAGCCCAGACCTGGAACCAAGAAAGAATAGAAGATTACATTTTTTTCTGAGAAAGATTAATTAGGGTTAGAATTTACATTCGGGGACAGGTCTTTTAATTTCAGTTTAACATAATGAATCCACCCAAGCTTTATCAAAACAGTCATAAATGGTGCAGCAAAACAACTACCTGCACAAGTGTAGGTTTCATAAATACCTTGGTCAGACTCAATGCCAGGGCTCTTGCTATCAAATTCTTCAGACAGGGAGGGCTTGAGCAAAGGGTGAGGAGTCCGGCCAAGGGTTTGGTACTCCTCAAGCTCTGCTTGCAGCTCGTCTATACGATCTTGCAAATCCTGTAACATATTCACATACAGCAACAGATCCTTGTAATTTAGTACTTTTCATTGGCCTAAGGAGAAAATGAGAGAAGGATGAGAAGCCCAATAAAGCAATTTATGACAGGCCAGAAGTAATGTCTTAATTGTGGTGGAGGTTAAGTGGATGAGGAATAAGAAGTTAGGAACATGCGAAACCCTTTGTTTGTACAAAATAATAAGCAGGGTGTACAGGGTTACACTGCCCAGACCAATCACAGAGAAGGTCTGGGTAACTTTCGATATTGCCTGGACTTCTCACCCTGCATTGCTCCTCATAGTCACTGCGTAGCTGTCTGAGACGCTCTTCGTGCATGAAGAACTCTGCACTTCCTGGGTCCAAATCCCCAAACTGAGAAAATAGACCACCAGGAGGTGCATTAGAACAAATGACACACTCACACATGCACAAATCTATCAAACCACCAACACAGTCACATAAAACAAAAACTTAGTCATGTTAATTTCCATCTTAATGCTGATGTTACCCTTTCTTTGAGTATGTTGTCCAGGTTTCTCTGCAGTTTGCAGATCAGATTCTCCGCATCCACCAGTTTTTCTGTACTTTCTAGTAGCTCGGATTCCAGACGTCCATTTTCCTGGAAGAAACAGAAATCATGCATGAAAATAATTATCCTTTTCCTTGTCTTCAGAAAAATTAATGGTTGCATGACCATGCTTGCATTAATAGCTGAACTGTTAAGTAGAAGTTAATGCCAATATGAATCTTCTTGAAAATATTAACTCTAATAACTAAATATCCATTTTACATAAATTGGGAATTTCCATACTATTTTTTGTACAAATTTAACTTCTGCCACTAATCCTAGCTGTCTCCAGGCCACCAGCTTTCTTTTTTCCACTCCCAGTCTGCAGGTGCCGCTGCTGTGATCTCCCAGGCCTAAATCGGCTAATAACACAAGCTGGACTTGAACTAGCAGCTCATAGGGATCAGCCAACACGTGGGCAAGCCTCTTCACCAACAAAGCCAGTCGGGAGGCCAGATATATTACATTGGAAGACGAAATTAAAACTATGTGTACTTCATCAGATGTTCTACCACAGCTCGAATGGCCTTTTAACCTCCTTACTTTGATGGTGAGCGAGAGGTGGTCTCTCAGAAAAGCTGCCTCCTCTTTAATCTTATCCATTTCCTTTTCAAGCTCTTCACGTTGCTGGTTGGCCTGCTGCTGAATGAGGTCCATTTCTTTGGTCAGTTCTGCTCTCACAGCTGCAAGCTTCTCCCTATTGTCCAGTTCCAGCTTCCTGCAAATAGGCAGGCGAGATGAATGAGTACAATTTCACAAGAAGCAAATATGAGTCCTGGGAACAGCAACACGGAAGTTTCTCGTCCACCTGAGGTTGAGGTCGTTCATGCGTTCAATGGCATAATGGTGTTCATCGACTTCAGTAGCCAGTTGCGTCTTCAGCTTCTCTGCTTTCTCCAGATCCATGCGAAGCTTTTCCTTTTCCCGAAGTTCGCGGTCGACGCACTCTCTGAGAGAGACAAGCCAGTAGTCAATCCGAGTATGAAGGCATGTGACATATACCCACTCCTCTTATAGGGGTCACACTTTCATATTTTCTCAGAAATACAAATTCGCAACCTTACAGCCACACACCAATATGTAAACCCCCTGTGGTGCAAACCACCAGGAAGAAGTCATGCAGAAAGCGTATGTTTTAAACAATAAATCATAAATGCTGCAGTCAGCATTTTCCAGTGTACAATAAGACACTGCTGGACCAATGACTTTGTAAGCAATTAGCACGGCATACTTTGTTTAGATGTATACATTTTCAAAGTTCAGAAATAAGAAACAATGCAAACCCAACACATTTTCATTCTAAATCTCCCTTTACCAAGACATGATGGGGACCTCCCACACAGGTTTAAACAGAGTTACTGGGTTCCATTCATGACAAAGATACCAATTAGTTATAGTATACAACTATTTAGGTGCATTGCAAACAAGATCAATGCTCCATTAAAACAGTCACTTATAGCTGAAAATTGCATGCAAACTTACAGAAGGTATCTTATCTCAGCCTTGAAGCTGGCCAGTGCGGCCTGTTGAATGCCATTCTTGGTGACGAGCAGCTCGTTTTCAAGGGCCACAGTCAGCTCACTGAGATTCACCTTGGCATCCAAGCTGAAGTCCAAGGCCTATGCACACATACTTACTGCATTATTTATCCACTTAGCAGACAACCTTATTCAGGACAACACATTTTTAACATTTTTCCCATAACAGATATACACATGCATACAGTACTGTGCAAAAGTCTTAGGCACTGTAATGTAAAAAAAAGAAAGAAATTCTGTAAACTAAAGATGCTTTCAAAAATATTAAAATTAAGTTTCTAAATATAAAAATATGATGAAGGGCAGTTAATAAAAAATAAATAAAAAAAACGTATAAAAAAATTGGTGTGAGTGGCCTTTAAAACTGCATCAATTCAGGTACACTGTCGTACAGTTTATAAGAAAATCTGCTGGTAGATTGTTCCAAGCATCTTGGAGAACTTAGAGTTCCTTCACAGATTTTGGCTGTCTCGCTCACTTCTGTCTGTCCAGGTAATCCCATCTGTTGCAGAACTTCTTATCCTTCTTTTGGCCGAAAAGAGTTCTGTATGACGTTGGCCGTGTGTTTGGAGTCAATGTCCAGCTGCAGAATGACCGATCAGACGCCTCACTGATGGTACTGCGTGATGGATGAGAATCGGTTTGTACTTCTCAGCAATAAGGATGCCATCAATTCTGACCAGATTACCAACTCAATTTGCAGAAACGCAGCCCCAAACTTGCAGGGAACCTCTGTGATGCTTCACTGTTGGCTGCAGACACTCCATGTAGCATTCTCCAGCTCTTCTACAGACAAACTGCCTCCTGTTTGAGACAAAAATTTCCAATTTTGACTCATCAGTCCAGAGCACTTGGAAGGCTTTTTGGCAGCTACTCCTCCATGAAGGCCACTTCTGGCAAGACTTCCCAGGACTGTAGAGGGGTATACTTCTAGAGGGGTTCCAGTGGTTTCAGTGAGTTCAGAGCTGATAGCAGAGCTGGACATTCTCAGATTTCAAAGGGCTGTCAGATTGATGCATCTCTCGTCTGCTGCACTTAGTTTCCGTGGTCAACCACTACACTTCTGGTCCTCAACCATGCCTGGTTCTGTGTGCTTCTTCAGAAGCACTTGGACAGCACATATTGAAACTCCAGTCTGCCGCAAAATTTCTGCTTGGGAGAGACCTTGCTGATGCAGGATGACCACCTGGTATGTTGGTGCCATGATCACTCTTGGCATGGTGAAAGAATTTATTATTCGAAGTTTAAACTGTCATGTCTGCCACACGCTCTTCTGTTAATTTGGTTGTCATACGCCCAGTTTATTTCCTTCCTTTTATGTTTCATTTAATCAGTTTAGTACAATCCGCTAATTTCATCATTGATCATCGTCACTCGTTTATTTAAACATGCACTTGGGCTATAGAAAGAAATCAAGGGTTTTTTTTTTTTTTTATCTGAAAAGTGGTCTATTATATAACATGTTACTCTTTTTTAACAAAACACAAACATTTCTCCAACATTACATTTTTGGAAAATTTATATAAAATTTGCTCTTTTATACTGAAACACTAATGCAGAAGACAAAAAATAAATACCCAAGACTACATTTATGTAAAGCGTCTAGGGTACCTTAGACTTTTGCACAGTACTGTACATTATGTAGGAATTCACAAATTATGATTGGGTTTAAAGCAAGAGTCTTAATGCATGCAGTATGGTATGTGGTACATGAAATGCCTTCCATGCCCAGCTCCTGATGCAGTACTTCACAATGACAACCCCTTACAGAGTTGCAGTGAGAGGCCCAAACGACAAACCTGCAGGATTTGAGGGCTATTTTCTATGCCTTCATCTAGCCAGGCATCCACAATTTCCTCTGCCTGTGTGTGCCCTGTCCCGTCGTCCAGGCTGGTGAAGAGCCGTAGGCCAATGGTGCTAGGCATGGCCGAGGGGGTGGCAATCCTCCGGCCTGTCTCATCAAATGGCTAAGAGGGATGACAACAAAAATCACGGGTGGTTAGCGCCATGTACCAAAAGAGTTAATTTACTGCATATTTTGATATTCTTCAAATTATTATAAAGAACCAGCAACAACGTAAACATATAAAGTTCCTTAGAAGCAAAGAGTGGCACCAAATCTGGAGACCAAAAAGGCCATCCTGGTATTGCAAGAGCCAATTGGTGAGCGCACCTGAGTGGAATGGTGTCTCTTGAGTTGACGGTAAGGGGTGGAAGCAGAGGGGGTTGGGGGCTTGCTATGATTAAGGATCCATGACATTAACTCCTGTACATTCATCAATTCATCACTGTCCAGCCTCTGGAATACATCTTCTGTCACCTAGGATTGAAAACACAGCAGAGAAAGAAAATTCATGGTCTTATTTATTCAATGCTTGTGTACTTGCAGGCTCAGATGCATTCACCATGAGGCCATGCTTAATTGCTACTGTGATGGACTGTATCAATTGCATCCTCAGAATTTCCTGAAAGAGGGGAGTAACTAAAGACAAAAGCACATAGGCCTCCTGTACACATCCGTCCCCTGTAGTCTACATTCTTCAGTCTCTCACCCCCACCATCTATCCATTTCAGCTTTGCCAGGGAGTGCCGTCCTCACCTCCAGGCCTGCATGCTCACAGACCGACAGGAGCTCATGGCGAGTGGCACAGCCATCCCAGGAGATTCCCAAGTCCTCACATGCCACACGCAGCCGCTCTTCCAACCGGTCAGACAGGGGCACCCCCGATCCTCTAGGGGTGCCCAGTTCATCAGGGTTCCAAAGGTGCAACTGACCTAAATTGAGAGTGCCATTGAAAGAAGTCAGGGCTAGATCAGTGCAAGACACATGCAGTAGTCTCTAGCAAGAACACTTGAAAGACTCAGTGTTGGCTGTTAAAGCTCATGGCACCATGAACTAAAACATAAGTTTACCTTCAGCTTCATATTCCTCTGTACCATCTGCATTAGCGTGCCAGCGCTGTAGAAAGATAAGCCAAGATTAGCAAAAAAGCATGCCTCACTAATTTCAAGACTAGTTATACCTAACATTTTAACTGCAACAAAATAAGCCAACTGAAATAGATAAACTAAACGTATCAGTTTTAAATTCCTCATGAGGTTCATCATTTCAAGGCAGTATTGTGTCCCTTCGAGGGAAGGGGAACTTATAGTTTTTAAAATAAGCTTTAATCACTCCTGTTAAATAAAAAAAATGTAGACATATTGTTTGGAGACTTCCCAAATGCTGTACCCCCATCACTGAACATGGATTATCATATGTTGGCGATGGGAGCACAATTACTGTCCTGAGATCCGTTTTAGGGTAATATGAATAAAACCACTACTAATCTTAAATTTCACAGGAAATGGGAGGGGGGGGGGGGGGTGTTAACAGCCTTAAATTTTCATCAAACATAAAAACAAAACAATCATTTTGTGGATACTTAAAAAGGCATGATGTTTAAGATGGAAATACAAAAATACAAGGCAATTTTCTTCAAGTGAACAAGCCCACACTGAGTACACAACCTCCCCCACCACCTCCAACGTATCTGTCAGCTGCCAGCGAAGACACACCCACATGCATCAGCTGTGCTTCACGGAGTGGTGGGGGACAATTGTGACATGGACAGCAAGAACAATCATTGTGCACAGAGTTCATGAGAGGGCAGAGGCCATGCTAAGGTAATTGAGAAGTGAGTAATCAAAATCAAGAGAATAACATTGTTAAAAGAGGCCCAAAGAAAGGAAATGGCAGGCTTCCCCAATGGTCATGACAACTAGTCCATAAACTGAATCTCTCTAAGAAGGATTATGATGTCTTCTGAAACAAATTAAACTTGACAAGCATGTAATGCTTATGTATTATATAAAAGGATCACTAAACCGATTAAAATTTTTACATTTTGAAAAGTATCACAAAAAACATCATACACAATAAAATACACACTCGACAAATTTTAGAAAATGCATGGAGAGTTAAACTATTTGAACTAAAGGAGAGGGATAAGGGGCTGCAAGGCCAATTTTCAAAATATTTTGTTTTCCTCAATTCCAGGGGATAGCGGAGTGCGGGCATCTTCTATTGTGCTTTAGAGTAGTCCATTGCCATTGTGCAGAGAAAGACTTTGGACAGGAATGCCACCATTTCAGCTCTGAATTACTGGGGAACAGATGGCTCTCCTGTCCCTACTGACCCTACAGAAAGTGTACAGGCATCTGCACGTTGGCTCATTGTTTCTCTGTGAAATACACCCCCCACCCCAGCCAGATTCTGCTCCGTCCCATCTGCCACTCCTTAAGCTGGGCATTGTTCCCTGCCGCACTAAGAATGATCTCAAGATGCATTTCATTCCCCCCATTCCGGTTGCCTTTGCTTTTACCTGAGTTTGACATTACTCCAATATTCTCCCTCAGATTGACAATAGGACTCATAAAACAAAACTTTATGATGCTGATTGATCGATAGTCAACCACAATCCTACATGATCTCTACGCAATAAAATAAATAAATAGGGGCACCATAATAATGCAATTGAGCTGTGAGCAAAAAAAGGAATTAGGCCTGTACATAAGCGTTTATCCATCATCTCTCATTAGTCTGTCACAAGGGAAACTCAGCACAACTAACTATAGCACTCGTCGCCATTACAAAGATCAGGATTATCCTGAAAAAAGGCCTGAAGATCAAATGACTAATCGTGGCACTGTGTAGTCTTTCAAACATATCCAGACCTCGGGGATTATAGGGACAAAGCAACCTGTTGGATTGTCCTTATGTAGACTAAGGGAAGTTTAATGCATCTGGAGTGGAGTAATGAGCAGCCACCCTTTCTAGAATCAATTTTAATAATGTCGTATAGACTACACAAATGAAGAAACTTGGTTAGTTTAAAATTTAAAGCATAGGTAAAATGCCAAATGACACCTGGCAATTGCCGTCTAGGTGCAGCGCAGTGAGTAGGAGTAAGTGAAAAGTGTTGGAATATAAAGCCACTACATGTTTGGAAATACCAAAGCAGTTTACTATATAAACTTTTATTAAATATGAATATTGGTTGTTGAGGCCTGTTGACTGCAACAAAAAATACAGCCAAAGCCCAAGTTGCCTTGTCGTTCCTAAATAGCACACTAATGCACTCTTTAACAAAGTGACCAGCAACAATACATACATTTACAATATAGTGCTCCCCCCATAGAAATGCAGTACAGCCGCACTAATTTAACTCCCGTAAATTCAGTCTTGATGAGAAGCTTGCCATTTCTCTAATCTAGCCCACCATTTTAAACTGGAAAAGTGAGGTTTCACTACCCCCGCCTAATTGTCAGAAGAGACTAGTAGTATTAGCACCACCAAGAGCTGCATTATAGGCAAATATGATTAAATCCATTTAATTTCTTATGGTTAGAGTAGTAAATCCCAGGATTTCAGAGTTGGCTGGTCTTAGTTCTACAAGGACTAAGAGCAAGAGAAATTGTCCACCATGTCTTTCAAATCTTAGGACTCCGTCGCTTCTCCGATGAGAAAGATTTGAAAGTTATGACTGGGGTTCTCAAATTTTGGGATTTAAAATAATTAATACTACAGCTGATCATTCACCTTCCCTTTTTTACCTTCTAACTAAATTTTCCTATTTCTGTAATTACATTTTTAAATGCATAGATACTGCTATGTGGCTTACTATAACATAACGCAATGTACAGCTTCTGCTGCATTTCGCCTTTTGACGCTTCGGACCAAATCACCCTCTTTAGCACGACCTGGAATTGGAATTTTTAAAATTACTCATAATGACTCTGGGGGGTTAAACCTAAGATGAGCACATCACATGCTCAAACACCTTGCTGGGATTCTTCCCATCTGAATTACCGGTATTAATAGACAGACAGCATGACAAGGTTATGCAATTAACTGGTGGACTCTAAGAGTGCATTCACGCCTCAATTTAAGATCTGACTCGCATACCTCTAAGAAGATTAGCCAAGAATAACATTTCTCCAGCCTTTCAGTACTGGCAGATATGGAACATGCAAGGACAGACCTTGAGTGCACCATACACAAAACAAAAACGGCATTCAGGGACAGACGTTCTCCAGCTTTGGTATGCTAAACTAACTGTATTTGGGTTGCAATGGTCTGTTTCACTGAAATGAGAGAACAGTGACAAGTGTTAGTTTGGACAAAGCAAAAAGACTGGCACAATACCTCACGTTTCCTTGGCACAGTACTGTTCTCAGCCTCCCTGCTGTCCTCATTGGTCTGTTCTGTGTTGAGGACCCCAGAGAATCCTGTGATGGAGTCCGCCAATTCTGGGGTTGACCGACGCCCGTAACGCTTGCCACCCTTTACAAATTTGGGGTGCACCTCAGGTGAGTCTGTAAAAGTTATAACAGTGAAGGATGTCCAATTTAAACTAATGCCAGGAGTCATCAAATACCTCATTTACTTAGTCACAATACCAACTTTAATTTGAAAACTAAAGGTTGTGTTGCAGAATGGCCCAAAATGGCTACAGTGTCACGCACTCAGTTCAGCGTTGGAAACTCTGAGGTACAGAACCAATAATCCTTCTTAAAGTCCTAAACCCCTTTCCACTTTCTCTCCATCCATGGCTGGGTAATTCCTCTGCCTCATCTCCCTGCCAGAACTTATCCAGCCCCCACTCAATGAGAATCCACCACACAGCCTACAACAGCTCAGATAGCACTCATCAGCAGTCCTGCTTAGGGCCTGGGCACTAAATACGTTTGATCCTCCAGATAGCGAACCTTGAGCAACGCCCCTTTACAGGGAAAGGAACACCTTACATCACAATCCAGTGTCTTTACAGGACAGCTGAAAAGCTGTCAGTTATATTTTAATTTACTTCATAAAGAATTATACCGAAGAGACCACAAGTCAGATTTCTGATTTGACAAACATTTAATTCCCATATCTTTCCTGGCTTTCAAAAGAATTGAAGTGCCATGTCCACCCTACAGATGTTATGGCCACGAAGATTAAGACAGAAGCACATAACCAAGCTGCGTCACCGCTGTTGAGCCATTTGATCAACTGGGGAAAAACACAGGGGGCTCACTGAGTCAGAGATTCAAACCAACAACTTGCTCACAACCTTAACACCATGCTTTTATTAATGCAAATTACAGTTTTACCTACTGGCTATTTGTAGCCAGGCACTGTGGCCATACATAGTGTGAGTACTTTGCTGCTGGCAAGGCAGCAATTAAGTTAAGTTAAGGCCAATTAAGGAGTTAGTTCTTTCCATTGATGATGAGCATCCAAGTAGAGTGCTTGAGAGATCAGATAAGACGTTTACATTAGCTGAGGAATCAGTTCACCGCTCACTGAACAGAAAAGCTTTGCACTTGCTCTATTAAAGAATATCTTAGTTTGATCTTACATTGCATTACAGAATGATAACAAAGGGTTAGAACCTTCTTAGGCAAAACTAGCCCACACAGTGACTAAAATGAGGCCATTGCCATCGAGAATAAGCAGTATACTGGTCTTACCTGGCTTTGGGTAGGTCTCTTGACTTTGACTTGGTAAAGGCCCTGCTACTGTCTTTGATAAGACAAGTATCAGTGCATCCTTAAACTGTTCAAAATCAACCTGCAAGACACAGGTTCAAAGGCAGTGATGGTACAGCAGTTTAGAACAAACCCCATGCTCTGAACATTTAAAAAGCCTACAAATTGATTTAACTAAATTGTTTAATTTACATAAATCAATCTGGTTGACAACTGTCCATGCTTGTTGATCATTGACAGGATTAGAAACCAATATAAAACTCAGACTTCAGCTTTCCTTTCAGTAGGAAAAACATATACAAGAGTGGTTTGCTCATGGGGGATACACTGAAAGGGAGACGCCCGTTAGCGCTATGCAGACACGCGTTAAAAAGCAACAGCTGCCATATCTGTGGCCTATGAATATGCAGATGTCCTTTGTAGTCTGGGGCAGAGTGACTCGGGGTGTGCTGAGCAGCTGCTGAGTACCTGCCCCCCTTGGCCCCTGCTGAAAGCTCTCCTATTGAGGATCAGGATCAGGATCCCGGATCGCTGCCTCCCTGATGACGTTTCCCCTGCCCCCACATGGTTACTAAAGCAGTGTTGGGGTCTACCCAACACACAAAAAGGGGGAATGATGACAAGTGCCCTATAATTTGGGGCGGGGGAGAACCAGCTCCATTTTCAATTTAGAAAAAATAAATTGCTATAAAAAATGTAATGTCCATTACATCATTTTTAGAAAAGCACCATTGGACATCTGCAGCAACAATTGAAATACTATGATGCTTTCAACGAAAACCTGCATTAGTCTGTGTCCAGTAAAGTGATACAAACAAAGCATGGTGTCAATCAAGCAACTGCCATTGCCTGACTGGGGTACTCTGCATGGCAATTAGTCTGGCTGCCATGACAACCAACAAGTGGCACGAGGCAACAAGGGTGCAAAAAGGACTTCAAAGAGAAATCTCTATGCATTAGCAGTCCAGGGATAAAGGTCTTCATTTTGCACAGGTCTGCCTGCAAGAAAGCATGTCCTTGAGCAACAATGAAACCCCTAGGGACCTTCCTAACCAACACTAAAGTTGGTTCAATCTGCTTTGGTTACATAGTTAATTGACTAAGATGCAATGCTGAATTCCACAGGCATCACTACACCAGAAAAGTCTGAGAAACCCCAGTTTGCATGCATCCTTAAAAACCACACACAGCAAGATCAGCATCTACTTAGTAACTCAAAAAAGGAAATAACCCAGTGTTGCAATTCTGTTAGGTACTACGATAAGAGTATGTGACTCAAGCTTAAATTTTTTATCAGATTTTAATCAGATAGTGCAAATGTGGTCATTTAAATCTGAATATTTGGCATGGCTAACCAGTTAATCTTAGACGTGTTACCAGACAAGAAAAAAATATATAAGGGTTGGAATTTAGTTGTGTTACTACCGCCTATTGAAACTATGCACTCATAAGAATGCACCAATTCAGACTTTAAAATCATCTCTAAAGAAAAGTCAAGAGACTTAAGGATTGGTAGTTCAAGAGAGAGCACATTGGTTATTGGCTCCACTATGGCAACCGTGAAACGGTTATTTTATTTTTTTGGGTGGGGGTCTGGGCTGCCCCAGCATTTTGAGACACTTACTCTGCCAGTGAGGTTGTCCTGGCTCTGCAGTAGGGACCCGAGTAGCACTGGTGTGGCCTCCTCAAGGTGCAGGGCCTGGCACAGTTCTGAGAGCTCTTCAGGACACAGGGACCCAGAGCCACTTGAATCAAAACTCTGGAAGACTTCTTTTAGCCGTTCCTCGTACTGGTCCTGCTGGGCCTCATCCATCCCATAGCACAGCAAAACACCTACACCAAGACACAGGCAGAGAAACAATGAGCAAACCTTCGTCCTACTCCAGTTCCAAAAAAAAAAACAACCTAGGAGGGAGACAAATGATAAAATACAAGAAAGAACATCTACTCTTCAAGCACAGCAGAACAGCCCCAAAAATGAGAAAAACCAGCTCTCCCTCCCTCTAATCAACATAACAAAAATGTACATATGTCTTTTTTTAAATTTATGTCAAATTACTAATTCATTAAATGAAGAATGTCAAAGGGTTATTGTGGTGAATGTGCAAAATATAGAAACAGAAGTCCTATACCAGTAATGGGAACCCCTTTATCGTGGAGTTACTTGTCGCATTCACTAATGGTTATCTGTGTGACACCCCACAGCCATTCATTTATTTTTTAAGTGCACAACCAATGAATGGAGGATAATCACAAATTCAGAATTTTTCTATAAAACCAAGACAGGATTTTAAAAATTGGGATCTAGAGCCAATGCCTCACACCGTCCATGAAAAATCAAGAACAGAATTCTATAGTTCTCTCCAACAGCTATGCATTACATGGCAAGTACAAAACAAGTAAAAAACCATGAAAACAAAAGCATTCATAACAAAATTGTTAAAATCCGTCAAAATTGGAAAGCCCAACATGGTTTTGGGATGGTGTCCTGGAATTTCCTGGAAAATACCATGACCTCTCACTGTCATCTGCCAAGGTTGATTGATGACTGGTTGACAGGCTTTACAAGTCTTTGTTTTCCTTCTGATTGTTTAAAGATGTTTTTGTCTTAATTTAAAATGCCTAGCCTAAGGGTTAAATATAAAAGACGAATTCTTTGTTTCATTCCAACAAATGAAAACCAATCAAACCAATTGAAAGTATACTTAAACTTGCCACGGCAAATCTATTCTTGGAAATAATCATAAAAACCAAAAACATTTTAATTCAAAATAAGAAACATTTATATGCAAAAGTAAGCAATGCTTGCCAAAAATATAAACTTAAAATTTTTACATTGTATCAATCAATATAATGTGTTTGTATACCAAGATAAACACAGCAAGCAAAGTAAAAGATCAGTTAGACAGTTATTCTATAAGGTTGCGCTGCATAATGAGAACCAGAACAGGTACTGAAATAGCTGCATTCTGACATTTGCATTCATAGATAAACATATATAACATTTGTCAATCAGAACCATAACTGGATGTTTAGTTTTCAGAAGATTAACTTTATTACTGTAGCACTCGAGGGCATGCTGGGTCAGAGAGCAGCCAGAGAACAACACATTGGGGGAGGGCTGAAGCCTTTTAATGCACATATTTTTTTAACAACTTAAACATTATTTTAAACACCAACACAAAACACCCCTTTCCCAGTTCTCCCTGAGCCAGCTTTGATGGCTCTTTAAAAGGGCCTGCAATTGTTGGCACCTGAGCGCAATTACCATTAGTAGATCCACACTCAGGTGCGCAACGAGGTCCAATTACCAGGCAATTAGCACTTAGCCCTCACTTTCAGATTGCTGCCCATTGTCCTGCTGGGGGAGAGCGTGGCTGCCCGCTGTGTGCCACAATTACATTCTTTATTTTTTTGTGAATGTCCATCTTTAATAGTTATGTTTAGAATTTTTTAATCAAGCCTTTCATAATCATATTGAGCTGTAATACATCAGGGAGGATGTAGCCATGGTGTTTCAAACCCAGTTTACAGCTGCATGAAGAGACTTCGTCAATGAAGACTGGGACCAGGTGTTCTCTAGCCAGCCTAAGGAGCCCCACTAAGAGCAGACAAGGGCCTGTCTAAATCACAATCTTCCCTCTGCAGCTGACCAAATTAAAAAGCGAACAAGGGCTTCAAAGTATGGCCAGATCCACAGTGAATAGGCAGGAAGACAAAATGTCACCTTCTCTTTGCATTTATAAACCTTAAATGCGACAGACTTAAGACTTGAATGAAAAGCTTTTTTTTCTCCAGAATACAGAGTTTAGGAAAACTGACTCCTATCAATAGATGCATAAATATCTACATACATCATGAGACAAAGATAAAATGTATTTATTGAACATGGCAGTTTTCCCTTAAAGTAATCTCTGGAATCATGTAAATATAAGACCTGCAAGAATCAACTACAAATCAATAATCACAGTACCATCATTGTGCGATTAAAATTACTATAGCTTCAGTGCAAACCCAACAATAGTTAACTTGCATACATGAAACAAAACCACTGTGTCATTTCGGGAGGGAAACTTGTATTTCAAAGGTGAGTACAGCAATTTGAGTATGTAAAGGCAATAGTAATTATTGCATAGAACGCCATTCCATTCAATAACAGGATAGATGTAGTTCTCTTTCTGATTATGGTAACTGCGTTTTTTTACTTCCACTTAAGGAATTGCCTTTTAACACCAAGGAGTGTTTGGCAGATGTCTTTAAATCTATCCAGACCAAGGACACACACAAAAAAAACTATTGACATGCCTGCTGCTTGCACATAGTGTGTCCCTGTATAGATCAAGACCACTATGATGATCACACCACTCAAAATGCCCACTAATTAAGTGTAGACATCTTGCCAAGTGAGAAAAAAGGAAAAAAAAAAGATATTCGTAGGCAAACGGCAACTTCGTGTTTTCACAAACTGCAACTGTGCATATGATTTCATATGAAGATCAGGGTTAGTCAAAGCTTTGATTTGCTAGTCTTCTCTCTAGTTAATTAATGCGTATGTT
This sequence comes from Hiodon alosoides, assembly GCA_025775065.1. Taxonomy (NCBI): domain Eukaryota; kingdom Metazoa; phylum Chordata; class Actinopteri; order Hiodontiformes; family Hiodontidae; genus Hiodon; species Hiodon alosoides. Next base: position 21,013 of record JAOYSI010072269.1, read on the forward strand.
TCTCACATCAACAGGCAACCAAGCATCCACGTAGCAACGGAACCAACCAAACAATTTTGCCTTAACAAAAGCACCGAGGAACAACATCACAGAAACACACAATCCCAGTTAAATAAACAATGCTGGGTAGTTGCTCCCACAAAACACGAATCACTAACCAAAATCAAAAATTAATAAACCAGTCGATAGAACACACTTTTTAAATGTTTATTAAGTTAGAGTGCATTAGATAAAACAATATAAAAGACATTAGTCAAAATAGGCTTATAAAAGTTCACAAACTAATAAGTAGGCTATAGACAAAGTGAAATATTATTATAGCAAATGTACAAGGATTCGTTCCCAACAAGAAAATCAAGACTGGACGACAAAGAACCAATTGCAGACCCGGTTGCCATGCTGTGAAGCAAATCAGGCAATAGCAAATACTAACAACGAAAAGGAAAACATACTTCCCCAATTTAAAAACAATTAAGATAAAACCGTGAAGCCTAAAACCACGATTTCGGTTTCGAAACACGAACAGAGCTGCATCAAATTCTAAATGTTTGATATGTTACAAACAAAAATTGTTCTAGTGGTTTTATTACTTCTCACACATATATATATATAGAAATGATTATCGAATATACTTACCAGCAACGCTTCTGACTGTAGATGCCCTTCCTTAAGCAAAGGATCAGGGAGGGGGGGGGGGGGGGGGGAAGTAAAAAAAAAAAAAAAAATTTAAAAATTTTAATTAAAACCCGACAAAAAA
>JAOYSI010072270.1:0-21769 GCA_025775065.1 Hiodon alosoides
AAGAACAGCTAATAAATAAATAATATTGTAAAAATTAGACCAAGAAGAACAGCTAATAAATAAATAATATTGTAAAACTTAGACCAAGAAGAACAGCTAATAAATAAATAATATTGTAAAACATACACCACATGGGTATTGCAGCCAAGCCCAGAGGTCAAATTACTTTTACAACAAACGTGCAGCTGCAAGAAAGACTGATTGCGTCCCAGGGATTCCGCGACGGTAATTAAACTCAATAACATCGCCTTATCGTGCTCGCGTGACAAAGATTCAAACTTTCAGATAGCGTCAGCTTGACTCAAACGCGAGAGCGAGAGCCCAGGCGAACCCTGCACGGGTATAAAGTGGCGGACTGCCGGCTCACATGCATCTGCGCTCACAGGAGTTTAGGGAGATGGTCGGGGCTCTGTGGGATGTTGTTGTTGCTCATGCGTGCGCGGGTGCCGAGGAGTTAGGTGACAAATCGTGTCGTACTCGCCGCGGAGCGCTAGGAGGTCACAGCGCTTGAGCAGGTAATTGCGACTTAGAATCCCTGCACTCCAGATTGTCAATGAGAGACCGCCAGTCAAAGACGCCGTGACTGAACGAGGGGCGATTTTTGCTCTCTCGGACTGCTCATCTGCGGAGCAGCCCCTTCCTGCAGCCGAGGAGTGCGGCAGCCATAGCTAAAATGCTACAATGACAAAACTAAGAATTTTAGATGTATAGATTTGCACGAGAAAAGCCTTGCAATATAGCACAAGACTGTTACAAAGCTTATAGTATATTTATTTATTTGGCAAAAAATAAAAAATAAAAAAAAATCACATTCTGGTGTTCAGGTGTCTTAGGACATTCACCTTTTGAAAACATCAGGAGGCAGACGTAGAAGTGGTCAGCTCCCGTCGTTGCGTTTAGATTTTGAGCTAGAGGGAGCAAATCTTCTGCAACTTCACTTGCACAGTAGTGGTGTTTTGTTGCTTGCTCAACAATTCAGAAACCCTAATTTGCCGTTGTCATTCAAAAAGATTCAGTCTAGATGACAAAATTATATTATGTCTCTTCCAGCAGGAGGTGTCACGAGTGCGCTGTAAGAAAAGCAATTATCATTTTAATCAAAAGCAAATGGATACGGGGAAAAACAATACTGACTCTACTCTCATGTCACAGCAAGAATAAATTGAAAGCAAGAGACAGAAAACTATGGGAATCAAGCTAAAAAGATTCCCTCTCCCCCTCGCTGTAGAACAGATCCTCCGTATACATCCTCCACCGGTGCTTTGAAAAAATATGAATAATGAATGTGCAAATAACAGGCATAATTTCCTCATAACAATGACAAAGGTCAGGCAGCATCCCAATTCATTTTTTTAATTTTTTTTTTTTTAAAGCCTCCCAGAATGAAGATTTATAAAGATAATTTTATGATGATGTACATGGACTTTTCATGTATTTTCCTAAATTATATTCCGCAGCTATAAAGTGAGCGAAAGACAGCGAGGGGAACAAAACAAGACTAAGGTGTCACCAGAGGGTACTGTTCGTGTTTTTACAACACCTATATCGTCTCTTGTCTAATTCTGGGCCTCGCTTTAAGTCAGTAAAATTACCCACCCCAGCTGTGGCCAATCATACAATTGCTAAAGGAAATGAAAACTTTGTGTATAAGAAATTTGATATATATGGTCAACTTGAGCATTGATCTCAGTTGCTGGAACAGAGACCATCCGTAAGGACCCATATCCATTATACAGTTTCACTTTTCGGTCTCCTCTATTTAGATATTATAGAGTATTGTATTATTAAAAAATGTGAAACAATATTGATAACAAGCTACACATGTCGGTCTGTACCATTTATATTGAACCGCTTTCTGAAGGCATATGTAAGCAAAGTAGGAACTGGTGTAGCACTGACCTGTGATTGGAACAGCCATATTGACATCCTTGTTTACAATTGGCACACAGATTCATAAAAGCATGCACATTTATCCAATATATTTCTGCCTGCTCTGTAATATGCACCATCTAAAGGCTTTAATATTGAAAGGAATGATAACAGCCTAAAAATAATTTGAGTCTGAAAACATTTCGATTCAGATACGTAACAAGAAGAAGAAGAAAGCTGAGTTTAGCACAATTAATAAGGAAATGGAATAGGCGGACCCCTTTCTCAAAGGAAGCCGCTGTTCTTACAATAGAGGCCTTCTTTTGTCAATGGCTGTATTGAATTCCCTCGGAGAGTACTGTGCCACATTGAAGGCTATCTCGAGTATCCCCCTCCCCCTTTTTCTCAAGGGCTGAAAGGCTAATCTGTCTCCCTGCAACATTTGATCCCGGCTCTGGTTGGGATGCCTGCTTCACAATGCTTTATATTGATTTGCAGGCTTCCGTTGCTCTAAAAATCTGTTGTTCTTGCAGCTCAAAAACAAATCTAGTTTTGGAATCGGCATTCAAATTTTCCATCAATCTGACTGAGAAGAAAATGCAATTAACTACGTACTTTGTAGGCACCAAAAACCACCATTCTAAACCAACATTCTAGTAATAGAAACCATCTAATAAATAATCAATGACATACATACACGTGTGTGTGAATGGCCAAAATTGGGGTCAGGGTCTGGTGAGGTGATTAAGAGTGTGCCATCAGCTTATGGGCCAAAACCTTTCTCCCACCTTTTCTTTTCATTCACTCGTTTTAGTACTTTTTTGTATTTTTTTTCCTATCCGGCAAGAAGCACTAAACAGTCAAGGATACTAAATTTCTAATCTGCTTTTGTATCCATTAATTTTGGCTAAGCAATAAGCAGTTAACAATCTTAATTAACATGCTCCCAGCCACACAACCAGTGAATGAGGTTTAGTGCTGATTGGAGGAGAGGTATGCCTCTAACAGAGCACTGACAGGATGGCCTGTGCGGTATATTCCCCGAGCAGACTTTAGCCTACCCCAACCCAGGTGGCGTCCGGCCATTTGCGGGCTGCCTCCTTGGCACTCCCAGTCACAGTTAACAGTGACAAAATCGAGTTTCACATCAGCAGGATAGGCTATAGCCAATGTACACTGGCTTAGGAGAGCCCCTGTTATGGTCATTTCTATCAATGGTTTGTGGTGTATTATAACTAGCCTTGAACAAAGGTGCCGCGTAATGACTACTTCAATCAAAGCAAAACGCAACCATCGGGGTCCGTGGATCGCCGAGGTACTCTGCTAATAGTGAATTTACAATAGCGGTCATGACCCAAAGGGTTCTCCAAAAAGTCACCGAAGTTCAAATCGCACCACGGTCGGAGCATTTAGACGTGGGCAACACGTCGGAGAGTCTAAATCAGAACTCGCCGAGGTAACGTGCTAAAATGATTCCTTTCATTTAACATAGGAAGCATTTCCACTCCTGTCTGCCCTCTTCATGGTAACTCAGGATGATGACATCAGCTTTTCATCGCACGTACAGGAAAACTTACCCCTCTGATTCATGTCAAGAATGTCTCTGGTCATACACTTGTAATCCACTTAATTAGAGGGAATTTATAACTAGAAGGTTGAATCAATAGAACAGCTGACTTGATCACCGAAAACCACTAAGAAAGAAAAGGCAATATACATTACTACAGATTCGTTTGTTAATAAAAACATTTTTTTAGTATAACTACATGATTAGTTATGCCCAAATAATACAAAGAGTCTTGTATACATATTCTGGATACATATTCTGTGTCAGATTGTATACAGTTACCATTTATATACAGTTACAAATATTGGCTTTATGGGGGGGTACTGGTTGGCCTCGTTTTTCTCAAGGAAATCTCCATAGTCACCGACCCTCTCTCCCGTGCCTTGGTTAAAGGGTCATTCGGCAATATGTATAACATTACTCTCAGTGGCCAGGACTGGTGCCCATTTTGACATCTAAATGTAAACTAACACCTAGATCCAATCGACTTTGTGTCAATATCCAGCCTCATTAAAAACCACTCTGCCTCAATAAGCAGCTCTGAATCGCATCTTAAAGCGCTTAAAATGAAGCAGTTGAAGCTCAAACTCTAATTCATTCATTTATAAGATATACGCGCCCTTCAGAACACCTATAAAAACTTCAGAGCATTTAACCTGCTTCCAAAGGGGAGCCCACATAATGTGGCTGTCATTTGTTTCAATAGCTTTGACAGCACTTTGGCAATCTGAGACACTGGAAACCGCAGCAGCCAGCTGCTCGAGCGACCCTTAGCATGAATATGAGTGGAAACAAGTTATTGATTTTTGAGATCTAGAGGAAGCAAAATAGTAGTAAAATTTAAAAAAAAAAATGGTGCCACTCAAGCATCTGCCAAAATGCAACCTGAAATGCACTGAGTAAATTACCGCACGGAATAAATGAATAAAAACTAATGATTAAACCCGCATCGTCCGCGCTTGATCGAAAACTTAACCTTAACTAATTATACAAATCAAAGTGTGGGAGGTTTACAACCCGTACAATTTGGTAAGCACAACAGTGCAATAAAGAAAAGGGCAGATATGATATATTGAGACAAGTCAAACTGACAGCTGGAGTGGACAGCCTCAGGGCAATAATGAAAACTGTCTCGTTTTATAGATGTGCAGTGTACAGTTAACATGCACACACTTATCTAGAGTAAAAAAAGAAAAATGTGGCATGTATTTTCTTCTAAGGAATTCTGATCAACTTCTTTCCTCACAAATTCAATGCTAAAATTAGCCTTATGGGCATAACTGGTATTCAATTAACAACTTACTAATACAATTACTCCACTAAAACGTGTTACTTCTCGGTTCATTGAAATTGGATGTAAATCAAATGTTGTTGGAATAGTTGTTTTTCTAAGCAAGGGAAACACAATGAGCTTTATTTATTTATTTATTTTTTTCCTTTTCTTTTGTGGGCCACTCGGATTACAGAGGCCGTTATGGTTTAAGACTAATGGTGTCATTTAAAAGCACCCAAGAACCCCATCATTCCTATTTGATGTCATCAGGGAAAGCCATAACAGCTTTGCTCAAGACTGACAGCGTTAAATCGCTTTGGAGCAGTTTAAATTGTGCTTTCCCCACACATATTTTTCCGTGCACGTAATATATTGGCGTCTAGTTCCGCTGGTGTTTACGTGGCGTCACAATAATCGAGGCAACACAGGTGAATTACGAGGACATATGACCCTATAGTAGTTTCTAATTGGATTGTGGAGGATCTGTCTCATCCCACAGATTGAGGTCCGCAGGAACTAGGTACATGAATTCACAGTTGTAATCCCAGGAAACCATTGCTAGCCTTGTGGCATGGAGCATTGTCCTGCTGGAAAAACTCATTCGCGGTTGGATACACTTCTGCCACGAAGGGATGCATCTGATTGGCGACAATGCTCAGATACCCAGTGGGTATCTAAACGCTCCTCCACTCAAGGGGCCCGATGTGTGCCATCAGAACCCGCCCCACCCCACACCATCACACCGCCACCACCAGCCTGAACTGTTTACCCCCTGTTGGAGATTGTGTGGAGGATCATTCATGATAAACCCATTAAAAAACCCATCAGGGTTGCTTTTTCTGACCTTCTCCCACCCACTACCATGCCTAGATAGATCCTTCGACCAGCCCACTACATCGCTACGTTTCACGCAGCCAGGTACCGGCCTTTCTGCGTCAAATACCATGGTCTGAACACAATACGCTGTCTCTGTCTATTTCATTACCCTTCTAAAATTCATTGAATTAATGATGTCCAGATTGCATTAAACGATTTAAGTATTTAGTTTTAAAATGTAACTAACTTTGAGACCAACTCATAACAAATTTGGCTATGTTTGGACTAATGTGGAGGATTCATTTATGCCTGATTATAAAAATCAATAATACAGGATAACAGCTGTCGGTGTTCACACGACTGTTGCTTTTGTAAATTCCACACAAAGGTTACAAATACACTTTGGACAGTGGGAAGAGACACATGCAAACAGGAGGAGAATGTACAAACTTCACAGTTACCCGAGTTACAGTCAAACCCAGAGCCCCAAGTGACTCTCCTAGTTTTATCCTTAACCCTTTTTAAAAAAAAAAATAGACCAAAATTCACATACTGGTAGACAGTGTACTTCTTATAGTGACATAAGGAAACAGTGTCACGTGACACAGCTGACACCTGTAAAAGGGCACACTGCTTCGCATATGAACATTGCAAAAGCTTTATGATAAAGCAATCAACAGCCTTTGTGTCCATTTATATATTAAGTATATCTGCACACACCTTATGAATGTAACGTTCTTTTAGTTAAAGCACTTCTTATTATTTATATTAAAATCTTCAATGTGTTTTTCTTTCCTTGCAAGGATCTTCAGGAATTCATTTTTAACTGAAAAAACAATCGGAAGTTCAATTTGCATAATTCAAACTTGATAATGTTTTCTTTTTTCTCCCACAATTCAACAAATTAGAAAGTTAGTAAGGGTGGTGCAAAAGACCTTTATCTTGTATAGAGCTCTGTAAGAAAAAGATGAACACGCTTGTGTTGAGCACATACATTATTTTAGACTGAGGTGAACTACAATAGGTCATGATTTAACTGCTGTACTTCTTTATTACCCAAGATTCTTCCAGTCAAAGAAAGCCAAAATTAGCCGTGTTGTAACCTAGCAAATGCTCAGAAGCCTCCCTTGAAGGCACACTGCTAGCGTATGAAACGCTTCAATAGGGGAGCACAGTCTTATTCCTCTTGAATTACTTCAATCTGTCTATCTACGGAAACTAGAACATTCCATTTAATGAATGGTCTTTCATGGTAGAGAATAAAACAGGGCACATTTCAGAAGTGATTAGTGTGGGCGCAAACATTTGATCGCTATTTCAGGTGCAAGCTGACTGCATTCATCTCAAACCACCCTGAAAACATTTTCATTTTATGTCTTCTTCCTTACAATTAGGAATGTATCCAAAGCATTAAGCGTCAACACTTGTCTGGTTACTTTATCAGGAAGTTGGCAATATGTGCCTACTCTGACAAGATACAAGGCTTACCCTGATGAATCCCTAACCAATGTTTTAGATGAAGCAGGAGAAATCTCCAAAAAGAGTCTGTATTGTACACTTAACGGTCAATAATGAGCACGCGCCAACATAAAGTGGACGACACTGAAACCGATGTTCAGATTGCAGGACACGTTTGACTTTTTCGAAATACACCCAAGGCTCGTGTGAGCATTCACAAGAAAATGAAAGGTGTCAAAGCAGGCAAAAAACTGAGTGATTGACAGGCCCATCAGCTTTGTCTGGGGACACGGAAATGGGAGTAGGACATCCTTTTATCAACAGTGAGAGCGGAGGAAGCACTACGCCTCGGCCTTCCAGAACATTCTGTACTAACCCAGCACAGACCATTTGGTGGCGAATTAGTTTGAACTCTGCGCTCTGGAATTTCTACATTCTGACTGAACAGTGATACTAATGGGAAAAAAAAAACAAAAAAAAACTTTACTGTCACCTTTCTCACTTCCAAGGCACAGCATGAGTTCATATTTGGGCTTAAGAAACGAGCTGCAAAGAACGGGGTCTAAATACCATTGCGTCTATGAGGAGAGGTTGATAGACACACCACGTATTTAATAATAAAGCATGTACCATGAGAGTATCAGTATGTTAGTTGTTAGTTGGCTCTCGGTGATTAACCATACTGGACTTTTTGAAGCACAAAGGTAAACATCTCGCTTCACATTGGCTAAATCAAGCTTGATCATAAATTCAATAAACCAAACTAACCAGAGAGTGCCCACATCTAATATACTACTCTAAGAGGAGTTCAGTACTAATAAATATCAAGAGCGAATAACACCGTGTCCTTGTGGCACGAATGCTCTGCTGCTTTTCAAACTACATCTAATCCAAATAATGATTCAAACTAAACAATTGAGAAGGGGAGGTATGAAATCAACAGAACTGTTTGGCTCATGAAGGAGGGAGTTTGTCACCCCCAAACAACACATTTCAGTAACAGTTAAACTTTCAAATAAATAAATCTCTTTAAATATTTGGTTTGTGTTTTATTTTTTAATTTGAAATAAAAACACCCAGCCACTCCTCTTGACAACCTGAAAACTACATTTCAATATGGAGTCTGGATTCCTGGGCAGACCTTGGGCCATGACAACAGCTGCCTTCTACATAATGAATCCTTCAAAAACAGGCGATCCCGCGCGGACGTCTGCCATCTACCCGGGGACGTCTCAGAAGCAAATATTTACACCTCTGAGGGGAGAAGTGTCTGCAGAGTAGGAGCCGGTGTCTCATCCAGCACGTGCCACGCATCTTCCAGTGTCTCACTCCCCTCATCTGGCTGCCACGCTGACTCTCGCCTCTCCAGCATCCTGTTTAGACTGGAGTAATCCCCGCTTCGCTCTTCTCACATCCAAATGCGGCGAGAAGGCCCAGGGACAGCTGCCAAGAACCTCCGCAATCTGCCGTCTTCCTCCCTCCCGTGCACTTTTCCCCCCTATCGGAACATCGGCAAAGCTCGCGAAAATGCGCGAGTGTCACGCCAATGAGCAGAGATTTACTGTAACCATGGTCACCTTTTTTTCAGCCTGGTTTCTTGGAAGGCCTGCTCCTCCTTTTCCCTCCCACCTCCAGGATTTCCTGTGTGGGATTTGGGGTAGGTTGGGGAGTGCGGCGCTGGTCAATTGCCTATAATCCCCCAGCAAAAGGAGGGCAACACAGAGCAGAGCCTGCAGAGCGCAGCCTGAAACAAGGGAGGTGACGCAAGGCGTCTCCCTCGAGCCCTTCTGAGTGGCTAAATCAGTTTCCGTTTTGACATTCGAATGGCGGGCTTATTATGAAAAATGTATGTCAGTTTCAAGTGTTTCCTGGTGTTATGGAAATGCCAATAGGGAGTTATCCATTACTGTCATGTTTCTTCTCTGTGGATGCCAGTTATTTAAATCCAGTTGCATTATGAGAATATAAATACCATTCTCTGATATCTCATACATTAATATACAGCGAATTTAAAAGCAAATAAAAACCTAAAATAAATATAATTAAACTGCTTTACGAGACAACGGAATTTGATTTGTTTTTTTTCTGAAAAGACACTTTCTTCCGCGGTCGCTGCTCAATCTGCCATTGCATTTAAACTTTAATATAATAAAGATTTTATACTGGTGCAACTTTTATGGTTCAAGGTTTCATCCACCCTCTCCTAATATATTAAATTGATAAGGCAAGGCAGACGTATAGACATTGAAATAAACATATTGACAAAATCCAGCACTGAGTTCTAATCAGGCGTCCCAGTGAGTAATAAGAGCGCATCGATTCCTCCTCAAAGGAAGTGACTGACAGGAGACTGTAATAGGATTATATCCAACTAGGACAGCATCCCCCACAGTACACATAAAAGGCTTCGCACAGGAGTTGCTCGTAAATAACCCACAGCAGAATTCACCTACAAAGCACAGGTCAGCAAGTTAGCATGTCTATGAATTATGAAACACTAGTGAACACATTTCAAACGGTAAAAAAGGTGGACTGAGATTTGCCTGATATAAAAATTAAAAATAGAGTCATAAAAAGCCTCCCCTGAGTTTCTGAAAGGATTCAACAGTCGAGCGGAATGAAACCTTTTTTTTTTTTTTTTTTTTTATGAAGAAAAATGTAATAAATAATTTGACGTGAAAATCTCCTTCCTTTAAGGAAGAACTGTGTTAGCGTAACTCTATAACCGTATTACACAGTTCAGTTCAAAATGTTCTGTTTTGGGAAATTTAATATGCAACCCATATGCATTTGTTCTGCCAAAGGCTTTGGCACATCAGTCAAATTTCCGCTTCCTAATGTCACCGTATTTAGATCAACAAATCTGTAAACAGAGAGCTGTCATGTGACTCCTTCCACAGATCATTAGGACAAAACAAATATCACTCCAAGGCCAATTCAGATTCAAACGCCGCAGCGCATAGACATTGCACAATACTATTCAATTTTCTGAAATTAGCATCTTTATGGGCCGTTGCCCCTAAACCTTGCTTGATTCTCCTCCCTCTTTTTTAATCAAAATTGAAATGACTTAATTTATTTCACACCTAAAACAATTGTCTGAAGCGGACGGAGACAGTGTCGGCTGCGCTGGTGTCAATTTATTTTAATCAGGGTAAGGGTCACAGGAGGGCCCTCCAAGGGGACCGGGACACGGGAGGAGAGCTCACCGAGAGAGGCAGGGGCGAGGAGAGCGGCGAGGAAGAACAGTTGTGCCGTCCACATGGCCACCGCCGGGGAGGGGCGTCCCAGTCGAGCCTGTGCGATCAGAGGGGTCGTCCTGTAAGCCTGCGGAGAGGGGGGGGTACGGGATTCGGGAGAAGAGGGAAAGAAGTCGTTAGCACTCTGTCCTCCCAGGCCTAGCTGCTTCACTCTCAGAGACGCGCGGCGGGTGACCCCTGAACCAAGGTGTCTGCGAGACTAATGTGTTTTTCGGGAGGGTAGATATGATCTTTACCAAGGATGGGATGTGGGCGCTTCCCGTAGGTGTGACTGTAAATCACAAGAGCCTTCCTCCAGGTAATAAATAAGGCTGCGAAACTGTAGGGTTCATTGCTGAGGAAAACCTGTCACTACCGCCAAGACCTCATTTCTCACAGGCAGGGAAAGCAGTAGACACCAGCCCTTGTAAAAGCCTAAGAGAAACACATTTTCATCATTTGTGGAATTGGCAGCTGCCAACCCTGGCCTGGTTAACTTGGAAACGGCCGCATTCTGATAAAAAAGGTCAACACCATTGAGAGGCATACAGATTAGGGCCTATTCATAGCTTTGCAGAAAAAGCATATCATAAACATTGTTATAGTTCAGTTGTTTCCGTGCAAGAATGAAATAACATAATGTGAAAGGAGTCAAGCTACAAAAGCAAATAATAAAGAGGAAAACAGCGTTTTTCACATTGTCTCTCAATAAACTTCCTGACCAAGTTTACCATTAAAGTTTACCAACAAAAAAAGTTTAAATACCGAAGAATTCCTGCATTCATTTAAAATAATAATAATGTCTGTATATATATATATATATATATATATGTGTGTGTGTTCATGCTTTGGTGTGCTTACATTATAAGTGATGTGTAATATGCAATTTGCAGATGTTGCGGGCACGGGCACCATTTGTGCTAATGCATAAATAAATGACTCCAATATCAAATTAAATAAACTCCAATGTGAATACAAATACTACAAATACAAACAGTTATCAAAATAACTAGATAAAAAAAAAAAATCTAATACAACAGACACAACAGCAAGGGTCTCTATCTGGGATTCCAGCAAGTCTGAGATAAATATGTCAGAAATAATAACCCCACCATTTAGGGATTTATGGAAACAAACAATTCCAATTTTGAGATGTGCCCATTTATACATTCGCAGTAAAACTGTAATGGGATGTAGGAAAGAGTTTCTGTAGCAAAATGGCCAACAGAACTACATGGAATGGAACTACAACCCTGTGCACCATATTTCTCCATCATGGTGCTTATTTAGTGCTGTTACACTCTTATCTTTCAATAGCCACCGCAGCTGACCTGTAAATCCTACTTATCTTGGTCCCCAGTATTAAACTACACTTTAGCTGGGAATAGAGTTTAAGACACATTAGCAATGTTTCTCTTTAGTTGTCAAATCACATTTTCACTTCTCTCGTTCACTAAATACACTGATTCATGCGGAAAATGTGCATTTATTGTCTGTCTCGATGGAAATAATGGAGACATGGCCACCCGCGGTCCTTTCCGTTTTACTCATATAGCCAGGGTCTTGGCGGGCATCAACTAAAAATAAATAATCAAGCTAAATAATCAAGCTTTGGAAACAATCAGCTCTCCGGTGTTTGCAGCAGCAAATGACTCCATTATCCGCTTTTACATTCTTAAGCGTCATACTTGATCCAGAACCATGAACTCAAAGTACTATTAGACTCCACGGCATTCATTTTGGGTTTTGAACTGAAAGGCGCGCGTATTCTGAAAATGCTGCAGTTTTGCATGGGTCTGTTTTAGGTCAACCCTGCTGTTGTGATGCTGTCACATGCAGTGTCACGGTGTATGCCAGTTTTACCCTTCGTAGTCGATATACTGTGAGGTGACTGGGGCAGGCACGACAGAGAGGCTTGTGTTCTGCCATCCCATTTGACAGAAAACTTATGAAAAAGTAATGAGAGAAAAGCGGGGGTGATGTCTCTCCATAAACAAAAGAAACCAGCGAATCACATGGGGGACGTGCGTTGGGCAGTCGCGGACCGTCAAACTTTTCCCGTCTCGAAATGTAAGGAACTTGCAGCCACTGTGATGTGAAACCCATCAGCTGTAATGGAGAATATTGATCCCTATGAAAGTAATATTGAACCTTTTCTACCCAAGCCAACATCTTATCATTTATCTAACACTTTTATTTTAGAAAACCGAAAAGGTCAGCCTTGACAAGTCGGGTCTTTATTTATTTATTTGAGTATTTTTTTTTGTTAAGATTACAGCCTCCACGTTTTGTCGACTTCGGAAATGTGCAGGACGGCTGTGGCGACTGACTCTGAGCCAGTCTGAGCACGGTGAGCAGCTTTCGACCGCTCCCTCCCACGTCGCTAAGTGTACACGCGTGTCGCCGGTCGCCAGTTTGTGCAAAGGAAAACACTTCATATACTGTGCTTGACACACTGGTGAAAGAGGACGCTCGTCACACGATCCAAATCTCTTAACAGTATTCCCAGGTACAAAACAAAGACTTACATTGGGTGTACACAGGATTGACGCTGTGCACTGATACCCCTTTTCTCTTCAGTGAAATATTATTAGCCTCATAAAGGCACTCGAATTTACCGGAGGTGACGCAGCACTTCACACCCATGGACAATGGCTTCGTAACCGGCTTATCCCATCCCGTTAAGTTGAACTGCAGGTTCTCTCTGTACATATGAACATTATGCATAAACACTATATTTGTCTCTCTCCCAGCTTATTGCTGATATAATACTTCAGGTATGACCTAAAAAAAATAGTTTTAAATATCCTTATTTATTTTTGTTATTATTTTAGTACGTGAATAAATATCTGGCAATGAGACCATACTTTGCTTGGTTTTTCAAGACCATACAACACCTCAGTAACGCTCACTAAACAGACGGACATCTGTCCTTTGCCACACGAGTCAACCGAATGCATTTTTCAAGAAGCTAGGTTGCGCCCGGGACAATAGCGCACCAGGTGGGAGCTGGTCTGTAATATGATTACCGGCACTATCCCGTGCGTTGCACACTTACCTGGGGGTTACTGCCATGGGGGGTGCAAACCGCATGTTCTGTCACTAAACAAGCTGGGACATATGGCACACTGCTGTGAACAGGTCACAAACACAATGGTTTAACGCAAAGTCGCTTGTGTTGTCTAGATTTCCAAACAAGGACCTCGGCAAAGAGCTCTCCACAAACGGCATCATGTCTGTTGAGTATTAACATAAAAGCATCTTTCTGACATGCTTCAAACAGCCTGGCTTAGACGCGCGCCCCGTCGAAGAAACCTCCCCGAGCTACTGACAATCCCGGCCTAATGGAAAAGCAGCCGCAATTAATTTGTCCAAATTGTCAAAGCAAACAAACATGAAAACGATACCATGTACGGACATACGTTAAGCAGATACAACAGAACCCAGACGGCGGATGAATTTGTCAGCGGGAGTCTAGCTTGGTGGCAGGCTTTCAGCCAGCCAACAGCACGGATTCCCCTTGCAATAGAGCGACTGATAATTGCTCTAACTTTAGTCTTTGTCGCCATGGAACCCTAATGAGCGGACTGTCAATGCGTCCTTTGTCATGGGTTCCTCGGTACCGCTAATGAACAGAGAATGGACTGGGCTGCGTCATCAGGCCACATTGTTCCATAACGAACGCATCAGTACCCCAGATGTCCATATTCCCTCCCGGTGATGGTGGGCGTCAAACATGTTTACACTGCACTTCCTCTCTCCTTTAATTTGGGACCCCTCCTCCCTGTGTGCTGATGAGACTTCACAAGGTCTAGTTGCAGACATCAAAGTGAATGATATATAGAGTTGAGAAAGGATATATATATATATATATATATATATATCCTCTGTGTGTGTGTGTGTGTGTGTGTGTGTGTGTGTGTGTGTGTGTGTGTGTAAGAGAAACCAAAGGTAGCAGGGGGCCATTATTGAGCAAAATTCACCACAACTGGATGGTCGTAAGGACTGTTCCCGCAGACTCAAAAAGCCCAACCCCCCCTGCAAACGCAGCAAGTTATCACAAGGGCCCTGCCTTCATCCAGATCATTAACTTGGCCGGCCGGCCGGGCAGGCCCACACGAGGAGCCAATTTTCAGCAGCTGAAGGGGGAGGAATCAGCCTGGGCTGGATGCCTCACTGAAGCACAGTGACTCTGGCTCTATGTAGAGTCTGCGTAATTTGGGTGGAAATCACACCGCCCGTCCTCGGTGGCTTCCACTGATTAAATGGGCTGTGTAGAAAACAGATTCTGATTATCAGTGACTCCTACCTATCTTGGAAAGGGCTCATTATGCAGGAAGCAGACCCCTAATAAGGGATCTGGAAGAGGGGCATAAAAATAAAAATAAAAAACACTTGAATGTTGAAGCAGGGAGCTAGATTCTGTGCCAGAAATGAAACATAAAATAAGATTAGGGACAACTAATGATGAAGATGCCGCAATTTATAATCAGGTAAAAACAAATGTAATACGATTTACAAGCATACTCCCCCCTAAAGAAAAGTAAGCCCGCATTATCTAGTTTGCTGGGCAGTCATAAATAATATGTTAAAATGGGATCTTTCTCATGTTTTTGGAGTTGGCTGAAGTCTTCCACAAAATTGTGCCTTGGAAATGTTCCCTGTGACTTTGTTTGCATAATTCTACATTCAAACCAGACTGCAGCGCCTAAAACCAAGTCAAACTGACTCCTTTAGTCACAAATCCATTCAAATTGTTTTAAGCCGCTTGTCGAAAACACACACATACACACCCACTTGCCTGACAACCAAATATATATTTTATTTTATAGAAAAAATTGGGCCAAAATACACAATAAGCATTGAGGCTATATCATATCATATTATATGATTTAAATGGTGCAGTAAGTGCACTGGCCTTACAGAGAATTGAATGTGATTTCCAGGATGGAGCAAGATGGAATGCGCGCTGTCCGGGCAAACCGCAAAATATAATGCAAATTCAGCCGACAATCAAAGACAAAACAATAATCAGTGGCGACAGATGACCCCATTTCCAGTATTATAACTCAGTTCAAAGATGCATGCTGCCATTTACTTCACCAGCATAAAGACATTACTTAAACATCCCTCCGATCGCAGCCGTGGGGCGCCGACATTAGCCACCCAGAGAAATGTACTGTAAATGGCTCCGGCAATCGGAGACGTCCTTCCTCCCATGGTTCTGAATAATGATTCTGTTCAGAAATGGATTCCACCTGGGTGCCCAGGAGACAGAGAGGCCTTCAGATTGGTCGGAGCGCTGGGCTAGACGGGGGCCAGAGCTCGCTACTCATCCAAATGTGACTCTTTAACACTGGATTCATTTATTTTCGCACCCAAACACTACGCAATTACTGTAAGTGCCGCGGCAGAACAGGGCTGACGGGGAAAAGACAGGGAGAGGCAATTGTGCCTTGCCCTTATCCACAAAGTGCCATTTCAGATGTGGTTCCTCCTACAATGCTAATGCTAGGCTGCGCCAATCCTTTTAGGAGTGTTTCTGCTTTTTCTTGGGTAGTCTAAGTCATAGAAAAATAATAATAATGATAATAATAATAATACTGGGTTAAAGATAAGTCAGAGTAAACGTTGGCAAAATAGCAGAAGTCGCCATTAATGAAAAATGCACACCAATGTGTTTGTGAAATCATTAACTATGTAGAGAATTCTGAAACTGGAGAAACAGTGTGTGTCACATTTCGGTTACATCTGTGCAGCATGTTTAGAAATGTGCTAGGGACAGGGGGAAGTTATCGTATAGACAATAGACAGTGCTGTTTTGATTAGGAGATCTTAACTTTGCTTTAATCCAGGAAAAGGGGGAAAAACAAAGTTCAGGAGTGAGATGTCTGAAAATGTTCAGGGGCAAAGCAGTTCGTGAAACCCCAGAACAGAGTCTATAAAGTACTTTTTTTTATTATGCCACGATTAGCACGGGTCTTGAGCAGGGTGCTTGACCTAAGATTCCGTACGTGATTCATGGCTATCCACACAGAACAAATGTAAATCTCGGGTCAAGTATCTCCCAGCGATGCTGTTCAGTTCACAGCATGAACATAAAACTACTGACAGTGAACCTGAAAAGAAAACAAAGGAATTCAAATGTATTAAAAAAAAACCTCTGTCACACCTTAGTGGTGGTTTAGCAGTACTGTTGTAGAATTACATACGTTCATTTGAGCACAATTCCGAACCGCATAACTAACGATTTAACTTTGTCAGTGTACGCCGTCTGCTAAATTAAGTTGCCGTGATCGAGATGAACAAGGCTGCAATGTTTCTTGCAAAATGATTAAGAAAAAGAATACGATATGCTTTCGGCATAAACTTCGACATCACTATCATGAATCTTAAAAGAATAATAAATAAAACACTTTTTAGATAAGATAAGACAGGGAGAGAGCTTGCCTTTCGGGCTGGGAGGAACAGAAAAGGGGGTCATGTTGATGAATGTCTGGAGATGGGCATTCTGGAGAGACGTAAAGGTCAAAGGTATGCATGTCCCACAAGAGAAGCCTTTTCACAATGACTCCTATATTTTTCTGGCTTTCCTGCCTGTACGCTTTATTTTTCAAACTGCTGGAGAACATCTGTAAAATGTTCTTTTTAAAGCACTTATCTGATGGAGCGGATGGAGTTTGCAGGCTGATTTTTTTTTTTTAAATTTAAATCAGCTTGCTGACAATTCATGCAGACAGCATGGCAGACGCTCGGTTGATGGGATTGCTCCAAAAATCAATGCAAAACAAGAAATGCCAGAAATTCAGAAATCCACACAGCCGGCTGTATAGAAAATTGTGAAACGGAGAAGCCCAAATGATTTCCACTAGTACGGTATGTCATTCCCTTTGAAGGTAATAAGTTATACTTGCTGGTAGTCAAAGTAGATCCATGCATTGATATGCAAAGGCATAATTAATGGTGTGATTTTGGGAGCCTTTAAAAAACATATATAATTCTAAAACTTGGGTCAGGGGACAAAAAGCCACATTGTTGACAGAGGGACATTAAAAAAGACCTCTGAGATAAAGCAGACGTTTCAAAGTTTCTCTTTTATCTCGACACATGATGCTATTAAATCTGAATAAAGTTTAGAAGCGTCTAGATTCTGGAGACTTCTCTTTGAAGGGCCCGGCCCAGTTCCCCCGGACCTCTGTCGCGGCAAGGCTCTCAAGGCAAAGATGAGGCGGACTTTATTCTCCATTCCCCCGTAGATCTATCTGCCGGGTGGATTGCACTACCTACACAGCAGGGCTATCAGGACTGCATCATCTTAAAAGCAAACCCTGGCACTTCGCATCTCCTTTTGTGTTGAGGTCCAAGGAGAAAATTCATTTCAGAAGCGGTATGATTAATTCAGTGTAGTCTATTGTAATGCCACAGTCTCTGTTGACTTCCTGGCAGTGGGTCCAGGCTCCAGGCTTTTATTTTATTTTTTTTCCCCTGAGCCTGGCATGCGTTTTCTGGACCAGTTGGTGCGGATTGGGGGGGAGTGGGGGGTGCTGACAACTGTCCAATGCGCACAGATACCTCAGGCTGGCAAGTCTAACATCATCATCATCAGCGCTAGACATTACTAGAGGATTGCACATTATTGCCCAATATGTCCATTGTGAGGAAACCACATTTATGCAAACCGTGAAGTAGAAAAAGATCTCAGCAAACCTCACTGGAAACATTTTGGGTAGAAAGAAAGAGATTGAGTTTGGCTTGCAGTAGATTCTTGAGTTACAGCAGGGTGTAAAATCCCAGCACTTACTCTTTAAAGACACGTGTCAAGCGCTTAAGCAATTAAAGGAAGCATTTAACAAAGCAAGCAGGGCATTAATAAAGACCGTAATACCTTATGACATCTTATAATTAATTAATCAATCCGTAAATAATCCATGGTCTAGCATGCCTAAGTAGCCACCCCACAACACATACCAAGGGAAGTAGAACGCGCTTGCAGTCTGCAAGTAGATGGAAATGGCTTCTGTTTAACCAATCATGTGGAATAAATGCATATTGTTAAAGGTGATCTTTGAAATATGCATTCACGAGACGACCGCATTGTCTGTCTGAATCTGCTTATTTTACTTATTTTCTTTAAAAAAAAAATATATGAATATGTAAATGATATATGCATTATTTTTAATTTCACCCAAAGACAAAAGTAAAAACCACTTAGAATGTTTAAACATGGGTCGAGCATCCTGCCCCAGAAATTAGTATTCCCTATGCTGAGCATTATTAGCACAAGGCAAATGTGTCTGATTCAGCATAAATATATATTGACCCCGGACATTTAAATAATAAATAGCACCTCTAGACATGAGAATACCACAACGGGCCACTGCTGCCGTGCTGAGAATACTGCCACACCTTAAGTCAAAATGATCACGCTGAGTAAATATTTGACTGTGCCCCGAGAGAACCCTTTACCATCGAATTTTAGCCCACCCCCCCCCCCGCCCCACCCATACTCCCCCGCTTACATGTTGATGTGGACGCTGGGATCTAGCACTTGATAATGGCGTGATCACACGGAGTGCCGGGGATTACATGCCTTAATGCCCAGGAGTAAACACATTGTCAGGATGATTGATGGCCGAGAGGTGCACTGTTCTGCTCTCTCACCACTCGGGACCCCCCCCTTTTAGGAAGTAGCCACTCCACGGTCACTGGGAGTGCGGGGGGAACCAGAAAGGCCCCGGACAAGTGCTTAAGCAAGGGGCTGCCTGCTCGGCTTTCAAAGCAGATCTCAAATTACCCGACAGAACAAAAAACCCGCTTGTTTTCAGCCTTGCTTTCTTCACTGAAACTTTAAGAGGAAATTATTTCAACCACACACACAGTTTTTACATTTGGTAAATGGCGAGTTTGAAGTTTACCCGCATGCCAATGGTATACATTTCTATTTCGCGTCAGCGATTGCTATAATCTACACTTTCTCTTTAAGCATAGTTTGATGTTTCCTCAGCTGTGGTTTTCAATATGTGTAAATAACTAATAAATACACAAAAGAAAAAGCTATCCATTTAGCAAAGCAAGCGATTGGGTGTCGCCACATTGTTTACCTTCCAATTCAGTTTTGCTTATGGCAGACCCGTACCTTGGGTGAGTAATTCTCCTGCCATGAGGACACAATTGCACTTGTAAGTTAGCTTCAGCACATCTGGACACCGCAACCTTGAAGACCGTTCTCTCTTCTACACTTTTAGAATTAGCTGGCTGTGAAGATTAAATGCTGCAGGAGAATGTGATAACCCAAAATGAAAGGCGCAGCAGTATTTAAATTTCAGCTTACTTCCATAACTTTCAGTGAAAACTGACTGGAAATTGCAAAACAAAACACAAATTGGCAGAACCCATGCTTCGGAATACATTCAGGAGTGCAAATGATTTATTTCTTGTTTACCGTTTCAAGAAATCATTAAATCGCTAAATGACTGCATTTCAACCACAAACATTTCCAGGACTGAATTTTTATGGTTTGCGATGGGCACTAAAGAATGTCGATTTTTATTTTATTTGATTTTTTTCGTTGTTGTGTTGTGTTGATGCATACCGCAGATCAGGATGCATACAGAAATGTCCATGTTTGAACAAAGTTTAGCTTTTGAGCATTTGGCCAGAATTGTCCGGGTCCTTTTGTTCAGTTCAGTTCAGCAAACAGAAAAAAACTAAACAAAAACACAGCCCTATAATGACAGCCCCACACATTTTACACCCTCGGAAAAATAAATAAATAAATAAATGACAAAGCAATCAAGCATGTATGTTTTTTAGGACTGCGTGCAAATTTCCGGCCAATACACTAACGATGCAGATAATAAAAATGTGCGTTTAACATAAAATCCAAAATTGTACATAGACAATTTTGATCATTTCTTATTTTGACAGACGCCATTTCTTGTGTGACACAGGTTTTTCAGGTCCATTTCATTAGACAGCCTTCCTGGATGCAATCTGTACGATGCAGAAAGAGCCAGCTGGATAACTGCAGAAAGCCACGATATTAAATATTTACTCAACGTGTCTTTTTGCTATGCACCATGGGCTGAGTATTCTAATAAATAAAACATAATACACGCACTATAGCTGTATAAATATAAAAAGGAAGCACTTAACACCAGATTGTCTTGCAAAATGGACACTCAATGAAACACACTTTTGGTCAGAAACGCCCTTCAAATCAACGGTTTTCCCTGGCTAAATTTTAAAAATATATATTTTTTAAGTAATCAAACAAATAAAGTCTATTAGCAGTGAGGACATCTTTTCGCCATTGGTCTTATCCCGTTCCCTAGACAACAGTGGAGGAGGTTAAAACACATGAGGTTGGTAACAAAGGAGGTTTCTGAGCACAGGTCTGGAATTGTCTCCAACAAGCCCACAGCAGCCCTACAGGTAGATACGGTTATACTCATTTGCAGGAACTGGGTTTTTTCTCGCCTTGCGCCCTATGCCTGCCCGGGATCGGCTCCAGTGTCCCCCGCGACCCTGACCAGGATAAGCGGTTTCAAAAATGGATGGATGGATGGATGGATGGGGTTTTTCCTCAAGGGCATATGACAAACTAACTTCACCTACAATGTACCCAAGCTGACAGTCTTTAACAACTGCAGACTACCTGGTTGCAACCATATGTCATAATGAATAGTAAGTTCATAAGGGCATTAATAATAAATTGGCTACTCAGTGTTCGCAACATGGGTCTCTGTGTTTCTGTGTGTGTGTGTGGGGAGGTTTCTGTAATTCACAGCTCTTTCCGTGGGTCTTGTCCCACTGTCTCTCAGCCACACAAAACCGTGCGACAATCGAGGCGACTTCAAAAAGGAAGGGAACAGCAACATTAGCCTTTTCTTTTCACGCTAACAGTTTCGGGCGTGTAGCAAAACGGTCATCTGGTGCAAGTTTGTGCAGAATACAAATATGACAGTTGTTTTCTGAAAGCTTTATTGATGGTTTACTTTACTGCTGACGGCAGGTCCAAACAAAACTGCTAGAGCACACGTCGAAGGCGTGAGAGCGAGGAACATAAGTGTAAATTGTTTGCTCAAAGAGCGGATATTGATTAACATCCCTACCGGTATTTGGCATTCTAAACGGCCGTGCTGAGAAAGGGACTGTCTTTTTTCCACGCTGGGAAAAGCTCCAGTATTTTATTAAACACTCTGTTTATAATATAGTCTTGTCGAGATATTTTTTTTTTTGTGAGCGTAAAGTTGTGATCACACTTCCTGACACACTCCACCGGACCATCCTTGCAGCACCAGTAAAGCGATATTTCTACTTTGGCAACCAAAAGGTGTCTGTAACTAAAACAATGAGTCCTGTGAAGGAGATCTTTAATTGAGTTCATGGCAGCTGAGCCACAGCCTCTGGTGGAGGAGAGAAACAGCAAAGCATTCTGGGAAATAAATAATAATAACTACGATTCTCCCCCACCCCACCCCCGTCTCTCTCTCTCTCGCGCTCTCTCTCTCTCTCTCTCTCTCTCTCTCTCTCTCTCTCTCTATC